>VXAL01000585.1:220594-295429 GCA_013399475.1 Chauna torquata | reverse complement strand
GGATCTGAATAGATTGCTAGCATACAGAGTGCCTCTCTAAGGAATATTGAGGTTTAAATAATTAAGATTGGAGAATTTTATTTTTTTAGATCCGTTAAGGAAATGTCCTGTAGATGTGCTGTCTGTGTGGGGCTTG
Organism: Chauna torquata; assembly: GCA_013399475.1. Taxonomy (NCBI): domain Eukaryota; kingdom Metazoa; phylum Chordata; class Aves; order Anseriformes; family Anhimidae; genus Chauna; species Chauna torquata. Next base: position 295,293 of record VXAL01000585.1, on the reverse strand, counting down.
TCTTTCAGATGGCACCTTGCGTGGGACGTGGAGGTGGCTACGTAAGAACAGCGACCCACGCAGGGAGCACTTACCTGCATGCGTGTCCTGGGAGAGAGCCAGAAACCTAAAACTGTTTTTTTCTCTACTATGTTACTTAATGCATTTAACATAACAGGTCCTTGACCAGTCTTTTACATGGGCTCCCAGGCATGATGACAATCTGGATAAATAATAATTAACATTATTGTTAATACTTGTTTGATCTCTCAGATCCTTCAGTGGTTTGAGCCTCAGCTCTGGTGCTATTCCCGCCTATCCAGTAGAGTGGCAATTACAAGCGTACTCCAAGAGTCTTTGTTTTAAACAAAGCAATGCCAATTGGAAGTGGCACTGTTCCACTTTATTGTGGTATATGGAAAATAAAAGAGAATTTTAAAAATTGAATTTAGGCCTAAAACAGAAAAGTTGAGAAAATTTTAGGCTCAGAAATGTGAACGTTTTGGTTTGATATTTTTGGTAAATTTTTTTAAGTTTTTGTTCTTGTCTGAGAATCATGGAAGTGGTAGTTCAATTGCCTCATACCCAGCTGCCTCTGTCAGCTGGCTCACACTGTTGAACTGTATCACCGTGATTTACTGCAGTCTCCCTTTGAATTGAAACACCCAAATACCATGTGAGCTGTGCTGCCACAGGGACAGAGAAGGCACGTGAGGCACCTGAACTGTACGTAACAGCTCTGCAATTCAACTGCGGACTATCAAAATACAGTGTTGCCCTTTTATTTAATAAAACATTTCAGTACAGGATGACTCAGAAGTCTAGTGCATGTGCTTTCTTACTGTCCCAGTGCAAAATAAAAACATTATTATTAGGATAATATTAGAAATAGATTTTGTGCAAAATGTTTTTTTCACTAGAAGTCTAGATGGACGATTTCTGATGAGCTATAATAAGCAAACACAGCTTAGACAATCGAAGTTCACTGCCTTACTGCTGTTCTCTGGGATAGGTTTATTTACCCCAGGTTTGGGGAAGGATAAAATTTAATTGATTTATGTTAGCTTCTACATTGATAAGAATGTCAGTTGTAGCTGATTTATTGTGATGTTCTTGCATCTTGGTTTATTTGAAGCTTTTCTGAATATGGATGTATTTTGGAAATTCAGTAGGTTTGGTTGAAATGAAGGTGGAGTATGATACTGAGAAGTGACTCTAAGCTGTGAAATACGTCTCTGCTGTCCACAGGCAACAGTAGATACCACTTAGAAGTCCCCAAGACTTGGAGCAGATTAGGAGCTTAAACTTTGTTATTGTGACGGTGCACTCAGCGTGCAAATCATAGAAGATTGGAGAGCACCATTAGCACTGCAGGGAAATCCATATTTAGGAGGAATTTTACCATCTGATTTCCCTCTCCTTGCTCCAATGGGGAGTGGCTGCTACCTGTGATTCTGGAATGCAAAATCGTTTTGTCGTCTTCGGGAGATTGCTCCAGGTGCTGTGGAGCCTGTCCTCATGAGCTCTGATTGCAGTTACGGAACAATATTTTCCTTGTTGTTAAAACCGTTTTTGTGTATTTGCTTATTTAATTTGGAAAGGAGGTGACTGACGCCTATGCTTTAGCTTTTGAAAAAGTTGCGTATGATTTGTTGGTTTTTCTGGTTTTTAGAAATGGAACGCCTTAAAAACAAGGGTATTCAAGTCATTTTGCAATATAGAAAAAGCTTGTAAGACTATTCTCCATTGGAATAGGTCTGAAATAATGCATTAGTCATAGGGAAACTGGAAGCTGGCAATGCTGCTTTTAGAGAGTCTAGAATTGATTTTGGTTTCCAAAGATGCTGGCTCACTTTTCTCTCTGATGTTACTGCTTTTTTCTGCATGTGGCAGAGACTATAATGGATGGAGAGAATCCCAGAAGCCCTGCCGAACTGTTTGCACAATTGTACAACCTGTTTGTTGTTCCCTTCATGAAAATCTCAAAATTTCTGTGGTTGGTGTCCTAGAAAGTGTGAATTTTAACTCAGCGTGAGAACTTAGGAGCTTTAGCCAAGGTCAGAAAAAGAGGTTTTGCCTTTCTTGGTACATAGGAATGTGTTACACCCTGGCTGCTGAGGCAGCTTGTGCAGTTTCACACATGAAACATCTCACATCACATTCAAGTAACTGGAAACCATTAGTGTGGAAACTGGGAGTGCCAACTCAGACCAGCTGAAGTGTAGGAGAGTTTGTGTTATCCCCAGTGTGCTCTAAACGGCAGTTTCTCTGCATACTTCCAAGTTCTCCCTGAGGTGCCTGTGCACGTCTGCGCTGCTTTTCCTTTATGGTGCCCATCCTGCTTCAAGCTGGTTTGCATGGCGAGAGCCCGGGCTGCCAGTGAGCCTGGTTCTGTGTCCCCAGCCTGCCTCCCTGCCGCTCCCTGGGGACCTGGCTGCTGGTGGCAGTGATGTTGCTGGGCAATTTGAGTGAAACAAGTGAGTTTTGACCGGTGACTGGCAAAGGGAGGCATTCTGTTTGCTTGAGGGCTTTTAGGAGTAGATTTGTGCATCACTTAGCAGCACCTGAGCTAGCTTGATTTGAAACATTTCTGTACATCCCAGTGCTGGGAGTGTGACCTAACCTTTGTCCTTCTCTCCTGTTAGAGAGCAAGTGCTTCCAGCAGAAGTCCTTAAAAGACACAGACATTGCTGTCCCTGTACAGTGAAACAGCAGTTTGCTATTAATGGGTATATTAGCTATTTATCATCCCCCCCCCTCCCCCCCGCCTTTGCTTGAGCACATAGAAAGATTCAAATGTTTCTGAGTACTAGAGTGTTTCTTGTCTGGCATGAATTAATGTGACTGGCTGGAACTGATTTTCCGTAGCAAGCTTCTCTAGTGCATCACTTCCCCACCCAGAAGCAGCTGTAAACAGCTGATGTTAATTACCATCCACCTGCTGACTGTGCCAAACAGAGATACCATTACACTGTGACAAAAAAGGCTCCTGGTCTCTTAAGTCCTCCCTCATACCTTTGGTAATGCTTATAAAATGCTGACCTGTTTTTTACCCCAGTGGCTGCTGTTGCTAAGCACTGAGAAAATGACCTGTCTCCTGTAATAATCTGCATTGCACAGTTCAGATGATCTTCCAAATAAAATTATTTTACTGTGCCTCTCCAGGCGGTTCTTTTTCCCTATAGTCTTTACAGTTATGAGGGTGCAGCTTGTAACAGCACCTTGCTTTTGACAGATCCTAATTGAACATTGGTATTTGAGGGCTGTTTTGTTGGAAGCGTATCACAGACATTGATTTGTAATGATCAGCACAGTGTGCTTGGAAAATAGCAATTAAGAGCAGGGAAGGTTGTAAACTAGTAACTTACCATCAGAAGTGTAATGCTATCTGCACAAAACGCAGAAGAAAATAGAGTCCCTAAGTAATGGTTCTCTCCTTGAAAGAGGGAGCTTGTTGGATTGAAAGTAGTAGTGAAAAAGCCTTGTAGCTTGTACTGGTACAAGGAGGAAAGCAGTCTTCATACAGGTTGCCATTTTGCTGTCATTATGCCCAAGATTGCTTCGTCCTGCACAAGAAAATGACTTCAGATGGGCTTAGAGGCAGTGCTTGAACAGAACATCCAGTTTGCAGCAGCTGCATTGACAGGAGACGAGAAAGGTCTATAGCAAATCTAGAAAATGAGGAATGAAAAAAATGAGTTAAGTGCTGGGTAAGTAGGTGAACACTGGTGCCAGGATGTTTTATATTTCTCTCAGCAGTTACTGCCTTTTATTTTTTTTTTCCTCTAAAGGTAATTACTGCACTCTTTTAGAACCTTAAAGGATCTCAAAGCACTTAAAGCTGTAGTGATGTAAGCCTGTGATGAAGTGATACTGAGAAAAATCATGACAGTTCCTGTTAATACCAGTGGAGAAGAGGGCACAAAAAGATGCGCTTGACTTCCCAAGATGGCAGGGGAAGCTGTGGTACAGCTAAAATCAAAGATTATACGATTTGTCCCTCTTGAAAGCTAACCCAGTTCATTCCATTTGCTCCAAGGCAGGATCAGCATTATCTAAACCATCCTTTGTGGATATTTGCATAACTTGTTGTTAAAAACCCTCTGGGGATGGGAATTACTTTGTGATCTCTTTCATGACTTAACCATCCTTTCTGCCATCCTGACATTCAAGCTGAAGTCACAATAAAGCAAATTTGAAAAACCATCTTTTAAAGGAAGATCTGAAAAAAATTAAAGTGCAGCGAAAAGCTAATGGCATTGTACCTAGGGATTTCTGATTACTTTACTGAAGTGTGGACAAATATTGTAAATAAAGTGTGCCATAAAATGAGCAAGGATGGGGAAAATAAAATGTAATCAAGACACTACATTGTAAAATGCCTTAACTTGCAGAACCATGTTTTTCATTCAGGTAGTCTGTTCCTTTAACACTGAGTATTCTGGTTTTTAATCTGTCATGTGAGATCCCATAGTACTGGTCCAGTCTGTTCAGCTTGGATGTTGAAGATGATGTGGCTCTTTTAGAAAGAGCAGAATGGTTGCCATGGAGTCCTGTCCTGAGTGTCACCATGTTTGTCTTCCATGCTGGGTACCAGATGTGTCCCTGGCTACTAGCCTTGAATGTTAGACAGTGCTGCATAATTCACGCTTATATGTGAAGTCAAGTGTGCTGCCTAGTCAGGTGGACAGCCTGTTTACACCACAGGGAGTTTGCAAAAGCAAAAAGGGCAGGGTCTGACCCATATTTGATCAGGCAATTTGAGGTCCTTTCATGTCTAGCTAAATGTTAGTAACTTGTTAGTAACTTTGTCAAGGGAATAAATTTTTATGTGGTGCTGTAATTTCTAACAGGATTTTTCCTTCTTTCTTCTAGTCTGACACAAACGCAAGTTACTTGAGAGCTGCTCGAGCTGGCAACTTGGAGAAGGCTCTTGACTACTTAAAAAGTGGAGTGGACATCAACATTTCTAATCAGGTTGAAAAATATTTTGATCGTATTTGCTGGATAAACACCTGACTACCTCTTTCTTAAATCTGCCTCTATATTTGCACTTCATGTCAGTGATAACTTATGTTTGTTTTTTGATGAGCCATGTTTACGTATCTTACCCAAGTGAAATTTTTGTTTTTACACCTTACCAAGACATCATTTCAATTCCACCTAGAGAATGTTGTGCAATTTAATATTGTCTTTCATTCCACTTGTGTTACATCAGGTCATGGGACAGCATGTAGAACCTGAGACCCCAGAACTAGAGTGTTCTGACTTATTTGTACTGTCGTTGCAATCTAGTTGTTGTAAAGTTCATGTAAGAATAGTTTTTGGAAGCAGTCCTCTCGCTGGGATGTGATCTTTAATCTCCTGTGTTGTTTGCTACACTGGAAAACCTGTTCCAATCTTTTCTGTTGCATTTCTTTTTTTTTCCTTATTTTTTAAATCAGAATGGATTGAATGCTCTCCATCTCGCCTCCAAAGAAGGACATGTAGAAGTTGTCTCTGAACTGATACAGCGAGGTGCCAGTGTGGATGCAGCCACAAAGGTCAGTCAGGCCTATCTAATTGTTCTGTTGTTCACACTGATGCCATGGGCGCAAGGTGTCAGCCAACTGATTGCAGACATTACTGCAGCACTAATTGCCCATTTTCCACTGGTGAAGTGATCTCAAGGATTGTTTAATAGGAACCTTTTAGCTTACAGTAAATGTCACAGATTGTTAGGGAAGTGATTTGCTCAACAAATTGTGGATTTCTGTGTAGGTTTCTGTCCATGTCTTCTAGAATAATTTACTCATTGGAAGTATTCAGTAAGAGTGTTTCATCCCAAGAAATACTGTATTTTAAAGTGGACCATGTTCTTGATCATATCGTCATATATTCAAGCTCAAGTTTTGTACTCTTTTCAAATATCACTTTCTCATTTCAGAAAGGAAACACAGCATTGCACATAGCATCCCTCGCTGGGCAAGCAGAAGTAGTCAAAGTATTGGTTACAAATCGGGCCAATGTCAATGCACAGTCTCAGGTAAAGTAATATTTCTCAGTTTGGGACTATCAAAAACACTGGCCTTAAAATCCTTCTCCCCTTACAGTGTTTTGCAGAGTCATAGTATTAATGCTGGTCCTTGAAAATAGGGTTTGATAGTAAGATTAATGCAGTCCTGCCAAAGTCAAAAACCATTCTTTATTGGCTGTTCCATACATGAAGGTAACTGACGAGAGGTGCAAGGACAAAGTTTAAACACACGGCTGCCATTTTATTACTGAACCAGGCATTTTAGTGAGTGTAGTGCTGAGTTCACTCCCACCTGTAACTCAATTAACACTTTATATGCTTCCAGCTCTCTGCTGTTCTGCTCTACCCCTCACCAGGTGGTCAGTACTGAGAAGCATCATGGAGACATCGTCTTGTTTTCCCCTGTAGGCATAAGAGCACAGTGAAATCCCAAGTTGTGTTTGTCTCTTCCCACATGGGATGTCAACTGTCAGGTGGGATTGACTCTGAGTTGCCCACCTCATTCACTAGCAGAAAAAGCACAGAAATTATATCTCTGTTTTAAGCTGTCCAGGAGCCACACAGATGCACACCCCTGGAGATGAAGAAAGCCGAGCCACATTCGGGGGTGTTTGCAGAATACTTGAAGTAGTTCTGTAACAGGCAGCACAGCAAAGCATTTACTCTTCAGCCTTAAATCTGCCCTCCAGTGTCCTATGAGCTGCTAATTGTTACAGAGTCAGAAGAGATACTGATAAAACCAGAGAGTGGGAGAGAACTGGTTCGAATGAAAGGGATCCTGTTTCACATAATAATTCAGCGTCTCCAGGCTTAATTGAGCCCTTTCCTTTTCCTTGTATGAGGAGGTACTGCAAGGATATGCAGGGCTTTTAAGTTTGATGAAGTCCTTTGAATGAACATTTAGGTCAATTGTAGAAAATTTGAAATGAGGGAAGACAGTGTTGGTGTTAAAAGCAAAGCAGCAGAATGAAACAGAGAAAAACTCTGGCTCAAAGAAAGCATAAACCATAGACTGTTGGAAGCTGAGCGGCTGTGTCACAGGAGGTGTCCCCATGTGCCTGCCCTGTTCCTGTTCTCCTTGCTCAGGGGCTGACTGTCAGGCAGTGTCAGAGAAGGGGGATCAAATTAGGAGATGGCCTAATGATCTGACCCGGTATTTACATTGTTCTGTACTATAAAGATGTGGTCATGATAGACAGTGTTTGTTAAAAAAGAGAATTTAAAATTAACATTAAAAATGTTTTGTGAAGATGCGCATTTTAAAGCAACTTTTTTATGGTCTCAAATAATACAAAGTATTTGGGAATCTATTTCAAGACTGTTAGTCATTTGTGATCTGTATTTCATGTTTCTTTATCCTGGTCAAAGAAAATAGGCTACTCGGTTCCATTTTCTCTTTTATACTGACTAGATACAGTAATATTTGGTTCCAGGCACCACAGAATTTGAATTTAAAGAGAACAACAAAAATAGTTTCAATTAAAATCTTCTATGACTTTAGGAAGTAAAACAAAGTGGAAACATTTCAAGTGGTTTTCCTGTTGAAGTAGGATGGCTGTGAAAGGATATTTTCTGCTTGTGGTTTAGAACTTGTGTATTTAGCCCTGAAACTAAAAATAATCTGAGATTGTAAACACCTTATATAACTGCATTGTCCATACGCCCTAAGGTTTTGCCACATGTTACCCTAATTTTGCTAGTAGCATATGAGAATAAAAGATTTTTTCCCCCATTTGAAGGCCTATGATGTCTTTGCTTGACAGACATGTATATTGGCCGTTCTGCACCAATACCTGCAAGTGAGGCACCCCACCTGGGATCAGTCTTCCTGGGGAGGCACCTGTTGTCACTGGAGCACCCTGTTGACAAACTGCACCTGGACCAGCTTTATCTGTGGCTCTTAGCATCACTTGAGCCTTTCTAAAGCTTATAATAATGTTCTGTTGAATTTGCCTTACCCACAGAGAGACCACCCAAAGACTTTTTTTTTCCCCACTTTTTGATGCTGACCTTGTTTTATGTGAGTTTGGCTTTATTTCCTCTTCCGTTGAAGGTAACAGCTCTACCTTCCTGACAGTGCTAGCATTATGAATGTAAGGCATTCTTTGACCAAGTCTTTGTCCTTTAAAAAAAAAAAAAAATTACCTAGTCTGTATTTTGTACCTCCTACTAGGGCGTGTTGGTTGTCTGGCAATTTCAACCTCGTATTTTGAGAGACATGAAAAAGCATAGTGTAGGGGGGAAAGATGATGAATACCCTACAATAATTTTAACATAGGAGAAAAGGTTCTGCTCTGCCTCCAGATGCTAATAATAATAAGTTCTGAGAAATTTCACCTCTTAATTATTTTCTGAAACTAATAATTAGGATGTGTTTCCTGCTTGCTTCCTAAATGCAGATGTTTAAAACTTAAAAAATTAATCTTAGTTTCCAGCTGAGTTAGTAAATAGATATTGAGTGTGCCATGAAATGACAGGGAAATATGCCAGACTCTGCTGTTTGCTGTAAAAATAACCTGTAGTGTGATGTATTAGATACCTCAGCAAGCACTTTCTGGGTTCATACCTCAGCAAGCACTTTCTGAGTTCTTTTTCTATTAAGCAGAATTTTAACTGCATGGTAACTAAACTGTTAGGCCTTGTTTCTAGAGAGTGTGTTAACACATTGCTTTGGCTCTGGTAGGACTTCAGTGACTGCTTTATGCTTGTAGCGATGCTTTACTAAATAGAGCCAAAATTACCCAAATACATCAACATCAACAGACCTTGCAGCCTGTGCAAGCCTTGTAAACGTGGGGTTTCACAGCTGCTCAGTGTGTTGTTGATTGTAAAGTTCTTCTTGGATCAAACATCCAGTTCATGCCATTTCCTCTCCAGCTGTCCTTTTTTCTGACCTCCTATTTGTCTCCGCTGCCAGTAAAGTCTGCATGCTTGGCCCCAGGTCACCTGCACTTTCCTTCGTGCTCTGGGTTGGATGTGTGCCATGCAGCTCTGCCTTGTTGCTATGATAGTCAGATGTTTCTCAGCTGTTTTGACTCTGGCTACTATAACTCAGACATAATTCATTGCTGCAAGTCTTAGACTACAATTTCCCTTCCTCTCTCCAGAATTCAGAATGTTTATGTCTTGTCTTTGATGCAAATATGTGGCAAGAGTAGTGTCAGCTCATCTCTGTTTGGCTCCATTGGTCTCCTGGAAAAGATGGGTCAGTGTACTTTGTAACTGTTGTAGCTTCATTGCTGAGCTGCTCCCCCTGCTCCTCCAACCCTGCTGAAATGTCTGCCCTGACCATGTTGCAGACCTGAGAGTGCTGACGCCATCTCAGCCAAACCCAGTCATATGGAAGCACTTCATGAACTTCTCTGTTATCTAAGCCAGATGACATACCTCTTCTGTTTTACGCATTGTTTTTAACTAGCCCTTACGTCCTATTTTATTCTGTTTACTTCATTGACCCTTTCAGAATGGAATGAGGAGTTTTTGAAACGAGCACATTCAAAACTGGATCCATGTTTTTTTGCCATTGGAATCACTGCATTGACATAAAGATGGAGCAAGCCCAGAAGCTGTATTTGGTTCTTTTTCAAGTCCAGAGTAACATCAAGTTTCTGTCTTGTTTTGCAGTAGGACTTGCTTGATGTGTTTGAGATGTCCAGACTACTCTCCCCACGCTCAAAAGGGCCTTGATGTCAGGGAGAAGTCTGTTCCCCTGAAATGTTAAAATATGCTCCTGGCTTTCTTACAGTTTTGTTTTATTCATGTTGCTCAAGCTCAGTTCTTTGCTTGTCTTAGCTGCGTTGCAGTGTATCTTCAGTGTTTGGACAGGAAACACCAAGATCCACTCTAAGTGCTGAGCTGAACTTAATTTTCTCCAAAGACAGTTGGAGGAGGTGGGATGTATCTGGTAGCTCAGGCAAGTTCATGAAACAGGTCGCTGGGTTACAGGAGAGGAGGCGCCAGAAGCTGTCTCCCTGTGCAGGCTTCTGGTCCCAATATGTAACCAAAGAGCCTGACTGCAAGCAATCATTTGATCCTCTGTTTAGCAACAGGTAGAGATGGAGTTGCTGTCAAGTTAAAATTCAAACAGAGCTGTGCTGTGTTTCAGGCTGGCTGTGGGAGTGGACCACCAGGTGCTCTGACCGCAGCGGTAGCAGCGGCCTGTGGCTGCACCCTGACTCTGAGGGGCAGCAGACTGTCCAGTCGTGCTGGGTACCAGTGCTGCTGCGTTGCCACCATGTGTCCCGTGAGCTAATTCTCTGTGTCCTGGAGGTGGCTGCTGTGCTAGAGCCTAGTGTCTCCACATCTTCACTGGCAGCTAGTCTTTGATGCAGAATGCTGAGGAGAGACCTGCAGTCAGGCCGTTCCCCCTCCTCTCTCCCTGTCTGGCTTGATCCTCTCTTCCTCTCACCTCCCATCCCTTCCTCTTCATCCTTTCCGCACCCCAGAGTAATCACCAGAGGTACTCTGTAGCAGGATGAGAGGTCTGGGGGGATCTTAGGAGGGAGCAGTTGAAGAGGAAAGATGCTTGCCCCCGTTGCAGCTGACAAAAAGGCTAATGCTGGAGTATGAAGGTTAAAAACATATCATGATAAATCAGAGGAGAAAGGGATTGTTGTTTTTATTGCTGGTGCTGCTTTGGTTGTTTCAGCAGTACCAAACTGTTCGGTCAATATTATATGAATGTTTTAAGTTGTTACTGTAAAGTGTATTTATCTGCTAGCTCATGACTGCTGTACTGAGGGACGTGCAGTGCTGTGTGAAGGCCAAGCAATTTCAGGTGCAAATCAGCAACTTTCATGAACTCCTTTAGAAGTACCTTGAACCCAGGACAGGCTTCATGGTTTCATTTTGCTGTTTGGGTTTTGTGAGTGATGTGAAAGCTCTGAATTTCAGAAATGCATAGAACAATAGAGAAAAATACATTGCCGTAATGTTAAAGCCCCAAAATCCAATTCCTGAAAGGCTGCGGCCTGTGTACAGTTAAGGCAAAGACAAAAGCATTGACTGTAAGTGGAAAGCACTTGTCAAAGAATGAGTTAAGCTCTTCAGCCTCTAATACTTGTATTGCATTGACTGAAATCACTCGAGCATAATTTAAGAAGTGCTCTAATATGGTCAGAAACACTGGTAAACCTCAGTCTCAAACTACTGAGCACCAGCAATTGTGAGATCTCTTGGTGCCTGAAATATGAAGTAGCTCAGTGACCACAAGCAGGCTATGCTCTAAAGGCAGCTCTTTGAGGAAACAAAAGCCCTAAGTAGGAGGCACAAGTGAATGGGAAGTCAAAGGTAATGGAGAGAAGAGAAAAAGTTGGAAAGCATTCTGAAGAGCCATTGTCCTTGCTGTTGCTACAGACTTGCATTGTATTTGCCTGTCCCATTTTGCATTTCCATTGCTGCAGCTGCATTTATCAGGAATCAGAGCTCTTCTCTACCAAATGGTTTGTCAAAACTGGTTTTTAGTTTGACTTCACAGTAGATGTAAAAGGAAATATTCTTGCTTAGCTGTGGTAGTTGTATCTTATCAGCTGAAAGATTCCATTGTGTCTTTTAAAAAAACCTTACCCTTCTCTTATCTTCTCTTAAATCAGGGGTGATCATGCCACTAACTGGTATTGTGAGCATGCAGTTTATTTGTTTTCCTGCTAATCTACATGAGTTTGGTAGATCTTTGGTATGTATAAAATGTTTGTGTTTACACTCTTGTTTTCCTGTTTCAGAATGGTTTCACTCCACTGTATATGGCAGCCCAAGAAAACCACCTGGAGGTTGTTAAGTTTCTTCTGGACAATGGTGCCAGTCAGAGCCTTGCCACAGAGGTAAAAGTTGGAGTATTACAGTTCATGAACAAAATAAAATGTGCTTCAGCAGTGATCCTTGCCAGCTTCTACCAAACTTGTCTTTTAAATACAAAATTAAAGAGCAGTAAAAATTCTCTCTGCGAAGTGTGCTAATGAATATTGAGTTATTGGCTTTTAAAGGTTTTGAAACCTTCACTTGCCATTTCTAAAATAAAAAAATGACTTTAACTAGAAACAGTTCTAAAAATAGATGTGCTCTTAGTCATTACTGGTAATCTATCAGGTTAAGTGCTCAAACACAGGGAAGCTGTGTGCATGGTATAAAAGTTCTCTGTGCTTTCATTAAAAGTACTGAGTAATGTAGGGGGCAACCAGAAAGCAAGAACTGTTTATCTATCCTTTGGAGCTAGCTCTGGGATATCAGAGAAGACCCAGGGTTACTTAGTGCTTGAAGTGTTTTCTGAGATGTATTTATTACCATGTTGATACCCTCTCTGCAGCATCCAATTATCCCGTCTGGTCTTGCAATGATAATTTCAAGCTGACAGAATGACGGAAGATCCATCCTTGAAGATGTTCTGTGATCTTTCTAGAAAAAAAGCAGCTTTTATTTCTGGCTTTAAAAAATAATTCTAACTCTAATAAGGCAACTTGGAAGGAAAAAAAATTCAAAGTGATTATAAGAATAGCAGACATGTTAATAGTCTTAAATGTAGTCTTAAATAGTACCTAAATGTACTGCATTCAGTCACTTAAAAAACAAAAAAACCCAAAACAATTTCAGTATTTGCTGTCTATAACCTTTTACTAAAATCTGACTGCTCCATCTGAACTCCTTCCACAAGGGAAATAATGCTTATTTGAGAAAATCACACTTTTTGCAAAATATGAAATGCAAGATTAGTGCATTGCATCACTATACATTGCAGTATCACTGTATACTGATATATGTATGGAACATTGTCTTATCTTTTGGAAAACAGTATTGTAAAAATGAATCATGGATCAAAATAAAGCTTTCAAAATCACTAATAGTTGCTTACAACTAGAGGCGTGCATCAGAAGGTACTTTCTGGAAATGCTCAAAGATGTGAGAGCCGAGAAATACTAAAATTAAATATTTTAAAACTAGAACATCAACTGAAAATTATAGCTTTCAGAACACTAATTTCTATTGGAAACAAAGAAGTCATGGGACACCCAGAGACCTACAGTAGATTCAGACTTTTGAAAATATCCATGCCAACGTATGATTTTCTGAAAATAGAAGTGTGCAAAATTGTGCGCAGGTACTTGGTTCTGATTCTTATGTATTTTTTCCCTTGAGCTTTGTATGTCAGTTTAAGCTAAGCTTTTCTCCAACTCAGCCTGATAAGGCACGATCTAATTTTATCCATGGAGAATTCCTGTGAATGTACCAGACTATAAAACAGTATTGCCTTTATTGCCTTACTTGTTTGTGATAGTTGCTTATGGGTGCTTTTTTATTTTCTCTTGGTGAAAGCTTTAATATAAATACCATTTATCTCTATCATTTTAAGTTCAAAAGCCTTTGTTATTAAACAACTATTCATTAATAATAACTCTTCAACAAAGGTGTTTTACTCTAAATAAAAAAATAGAACTGCCCGTTTTCTTTAAATTGTCAGTTTTTGGTGGTGCTTTATTTTTCTTTTTTTTTCCCTAGGGTGGGCTTTGCTTTATGTTTTAAAGTGCGGTTGCTAATTATAGTACTGCATCAAGATACTTGCAACTGCTTTTTGTGGGTTGGCATCTTCAGAGAGCGTGTGGTGGAAATGCATTCTTGTCATTGCTAATATTCCTGGTCACGGTTTGCCTGGCTGTGGTACAGTGATCTCTGCATAAACTGAAGGCATAGGCAGCTCTCTTCAGAGTTAGGAAACTGGTGTTTAGGAGATGGCAGCTGTTTTGGTGTTGAAATGAAGTGCTCCTATTTGTCCACTCCCTTTTCCCTAAGGAAAGGAGAAAATTTATTCCTAGGATTTTTTCTCGTTGTTATGAGAAGTTTTTCTTTCTCATTTTTATCAGAAGAGAAAGTCTGATAAGAAAAGATGCTGTTGATATGATAGCTAAGCCACTTGTCTTTGTGAAGCGGCTGCCTGTGCCACTGCTGTTGGCTGTATAAATAGAGAGGGAAGTGGACATCTCTGGGTAACCAAAGCATGTGCTGTCTCGCTCAGGGTTCCTCCAGGCAAGAGCACCTATTTCTGCAGGTAAAGTGGAGCTGTATTGCCAGAGCCCTCTCATGGAGTGCTCGTGGAGTTCTTTGGCCTTCAGAGCTGTGCAGCATTTTTCACACACTATGCCACTACCTGCTATCTATGCGGCTGGAGCATCCCAGGAGTTGTTGCAGCAAACAGTCCTGCCCCACCGCTGCAGGAGTGTGAGTCCAGGGCCAAGGCGAAGGCTGTGGTTCAATCAGTAAAAAAAAAAAAAAAAAAAGAAAACCACCTCACAGAAGAAAAACTTGTTAGGATCCAAGGAATTTCAGTGATTTTACTTTTTCTTTCTTTTCCTCCAAAAGTGTGCAAAAATGCTTTTTTCCAGAAGTCCTTTCTGCTCTTAAAATAAGGTTCTCTTTGTTTGGGAAGCCGGGGGCGGGGGGGGGAGGTTGTCCTTATTGAAAACATTACTTTCAATTCCAAAAGTTAACATTTTAACTCTGTACTTTTGACATAGCAGGGACCTTCATTCTTCTGTGTCGTTGCTGCACTTTTATCTGACACTTAAACAGACATACAGTTTCACCATGACACAAGTAGTTAAAAAGTTACGGAATGTGTTTACCTACCAGACTGTAATGAAGTTTGCTAATATAAGCTTTGGACATATTGAGAAAGAGGCACCAGTAATAATGAAATAAATATCCCAAGTGGAGTAATTGGCATTTGTGATTTTTTTGAGTGATTTATGGGTATTATCTTGGGTAAAGCTGGATGTTTTCCTGCATTGGAATGCCACTTAAATGCTTGGGAATTTAAATAACTTTCATTTTTCATTTTTTCAAAAAAAAACATAAAAATAAAATTGTTAAAGCATCTCGGACTGTACTTTTTCCTGTGTTTGAGGAATCCACTCTAAAATCTGTTAACAAAACAAAAACAAAAATCTTTCATTTTTCAGGTCCACGTTATTCCACTTTTCTTTGGTTGGCTATTTGCTGGTCTGAAGGGAAATAATTTCTTTTTATAGGAGGATTGTACATCACATCTCTATTTTCATAAATGGAAAAGTACACTTTGGGATTGTAGTAGAACAGTTGGTATATTGGGGAAAATGTGGAATTCATTTTCAGATATTAGTGAAATTTATTATTGTTATATAGATACTATTTAAATATAAGCATATATTCATATTTATGATTTAATTGCCATATTTAAATATTTGAAGGATAGAGATGAAATTTAAAAATAAAATAAAAATAAATGTATATTATAACCTGTAGCTTTAGAGAGGAACAATGATAATTTGCTATGGAGACATCTTTACCACCTGTAATTTTAATATCATTTCAGCTTTTCTTACCTCTATATACTTACACATGCATTTATATATATAATAAAGTGTATAAATGTTAATTAGTGAATAATTTCATGCTTTTTTTTTTTCCAAGCCTTAGTCAGTTTTGCTTGCTTGCATCTTAAAATTTTACTGTCACTAGTGCTGAGATCTCTTCCTTCCAATTTCTGTCCCCTGGAAAGTTTAGAATGTGTGTTGAGGGTCCCCATTGTATGTTGCAGGATGGTTTCACGCCTTTGGCAGTAGCTTTGCAGCAAGGTCACGACCAGGTGGTTTCACTGTTGCTTGAAAATGATACGAAGGGAAAAGTCCGTCTTCCTGCTCTTCACATCGCTGCTCGGAAGGATGATACGAAGGCAGCGGCTCTGCTCCTGCAGAATGACCACAACGCTGATGTGGAGTCAAAGGTCAGTTGTGAAAAGAAACTGAGTTTGATGCTGTTAAGTGCTGACCACATGTATTACATCCAGTGAAGATCTCCCTTACTGAGTGAAGTATTTTGCTCACGAGTTACACGTAGCTTTCTCCTATAGCGTGTGACTAAAAATGTTTCATTTGCTTCCCTTGCCTCTTTTCTTCCTCGCCCCCTTTTTGTTTAAATCAAGTTAACTTCTGTAGAAACTTTGCAAATAGCAAATAATAAACAAAATATTATTACAATCATTCTCTTGGAAATGGAAGCCACTAGTGCAGTGGTGTGCCATAGAGGTCATACAATTAAGTCATTTGATTAGTTAGTTGTGAAATTGCCACTTTAACAACTCTGATAAACATGTAACAATTAACATTCAAAATACTCGATCATTCAGCTTCCATTCAGTCGAGCTTCCTTTGTGCCGATTGTGCTGTCATCTGAGCTGCCATGCCACATAGCAATCATGAAGCTTTTTGCATCCATACCACCAGTGGTGAACTAACCGTTCATTTTTTCCCCCTCTTTGCTTCCAAATGTGTTAACCTAGATGATGGTGAATAGAACAACAGAGGTATATATAAATATATATATGCATCATCACTCCTCCATGACTTAGTGCTTCTGCATCATTTCTTTGTCCTTTTTGCATCGCCTTTCTAGGATAGATACCTGCTTTAGATGAAATGAAGTAGCATGTGCTAGAGAAGACTGTAGTTTAGATACCAGGGCTTTCTGCAGCTGAAACTAGGGTTTAAAAATGAGAGTAAGTGTTCTTGGGAACTAATTGCCATCATACGAGACATATTATATGAGATGGAGTTTTCAGGGATTCTCATTGAGTAGATGTTTACCAGATGTGTCAAGAGCTGCAGACAACCCTGTCGTGTTGCGCATCCAGGACTGATTTCAGGCTTCTGCATGACACTTACCTGAATGGTGTCAGCAAATAGAGGGATCTGAGAGTGGTTTTAAATTGCAAAACTCCCAAAGCAAGGCAGTAGCAGCTAGCATGGCTTGCTAACAATTTAGAAATGCATCTAGTTCCCATAAGATTTCGTACTTTGCAGGACTGATGGAATTGCTGCATGTTTTAGCATTATTTTAAAAGGAAATAAAACTACTTAAATATGAAAATAACTTGCTGAAGTGATGTTATCAGTAAGGCATCATCTAATTAGGTTGATAACTCATGGTGTCTGAACGTAACCCAGTGTGATTGCCCTCAGTGAGGAGACTGATCTTTATGGTACTAACCCTTGGAAAAAAATCTATATTAATCATTTAAAACGGTCTTTGATGTTGTTTTCATTTGCATCTACTTTGAATTTATTAAAAAAAAAAGCAAGTATCATCAAATGACGTGTATCTGAACTTTTGTGAAGAATCTCTAAGAGATTTAATGTGCAAGACTGACTTAATACTGATAACAAGTAGATGTTTCTATTAGAAATTAATTTCTTATAAAAGACAGATTATTACTTTAATGCTCACATGTTTTGCTGCTGTTTTTTCCTGAAATAACTGAGTTTTATCCTAGTTCTGGTCTTCTAGAATAATTGTGCTAATTTTTTTCCCTCCTGCATAGCAGTATGATTTTACTTACTCTGTGTGTAAATAATTGTCAGTGAGTAAAAACCTAGTACAGAATTGGAACGGTGACTTGCAGCACACTCCTATTACTAGCTTTTGTGAGTGATGTGATAGAAATTTTGGAGTACCAAAGAAATATTAAAAAAAAAAAAAAAAAAATATTGTTTTTGTTTGTTTTTCCAGAGTGGGTTCACGCCCCTCCACATAGCTGCTCACTATGGAAATATCAATGTAGCTACATTGCTGTTAAATCGGGGTGCTGCTGTGGACTTCACTGCAAGGGTAAGAGTGAAATCATAGTTACGCTTAGTTTACTTAATCGTCACTTTGAAACACTTTTTCCACAAGGTGTGGAAATATGCATTGTGCTTGCCAGCTGAGAGGCCTGGCCTGACAGCTCTTGTTGTGTTACCCTAAGGTGTGTGGGGGGGTGTCCATGCTGCTGAACTGAATTTGAGTTCTAATCCTCACCCTTGAAAACTTCCCTTTTGATCAAAAACAGCTGCTGTTTTCAAAGTTAGTGTTGCAAAAGGCAGGCTAGGATTCAGTGAGATGAATGCTTCCACCTGTAGCTTTAACATATGGCAGGAATGCTGTCCATGTTGAATTGCCCTCAATATGCAGTTGTTTCCAGTGAATGTGAAGGGCAGGCGTTGCTGGTGACTAAAGCAGCTGAGCCTTCACTGCATATGTGAGTGTCAGATGATAAAGGAGATCTGAAAAACAAGACAGGTAGAAAATGAAGTGAGGTATAGAAGTGGAGGGGAGTTGATTTGAGCCGTATGTCAGAAGTCATGGTAGAGTGGGGGAAATAACGCTCCTGACCCCATACGCTAGTCACCAAAGTCATGACACAGCACAGGGAGCAACAGGATAGTTGCTGAGATGACTGAAAGAGGAGAGGAAGCCAGGAGGGAAATGGTCTGGGCTTCCCAGGTGTCTCCCTGGTCCACTGTGGAACAGCCTTTCAATTAAAGTAAGGAGGAAAAAAAAATGTATTGAAGATGGTATTTATGAGGGGAGTTATTTGGCATGGTATCTGTGATTAGACAGGACTGAACTGGAAAATTCAGCAGCTCCTTTGCAGAGGTTTTGAGTATGTGTTGTGTTTATTGCTTTTGCAAGAGAAAAAGTACTTACTATGCTACTGCTCAAAGCATTTGTCACATAGGAAAAAGCAAATTGTAGTATTTTCTTTTACTTTAGATAATATGTATACCAAAAAACTTCACTGCTTCTATAGTTAAAGAACATACTTACATAGAATTACAGAATCATTCAGGTTGGAAAAAAGCCTTAAAATCATTAAGCGAAGTGTTTGGTAAACATTGCAAACCCATGGAAACAATGAAATAGTATCACATTTATTTACTAGAGAAACTACTGTTTTACTGATGGGACTTTTCATAGTTAAACAAAAGCTGAACAGTTCATTTGTAGAGAATGCCTGTGGTTAATAAGGGGAATTGATGGAGCGTGTAATAGAGCAGGAATGGAAATGTTGAGCAAAGCACCCTCAGTGTTTTGACCTAGAATGTTTTCCTTACACTGTAAGATAAGGGAGCGCAGGTGAAAACTACAGATGCTGGCCACTATTCATTCAACATAGATCTGTGAACATAGTTCAGTGACCTATTAATGATAATAAATCCCGAAAGCTTAAAAAAAAAAAAAAAAAAAGCTATTATAAGGCAGGATCCAGTACCTACTAATGCTGGTGAGAAGAGTACTAGAAGAGTACTAGCAGATGCTAGGTAAAGCCTAAGCCTGGTGGGTGAGTATCAAAGGTAAGGATCTACTCATATTTCTCACAAACTGTTTTCAACATCACGTGCATCACTAACATCGATTTTATGTTACTGATGAAAGAGAGAAGGTCCGAGCTTAGATCACGTGACATTCAGAAGCTGAGGGTGGATTTGGGGTTTAAGGGCTTCTGGGAAGCTTCTAACTACATGTGCTTGGCTTTCACTGATAACATTGACCTCTTATTCCCAAAGCCTTAATCTGACCAAATTAGAGTATTAAGTCATTTCAAACTGTCATAAACTTTGGTGTTCAGTGTTTGATAGGTGCTAATCACAGGAGCAAGGAAGATGAATGGCTCTTGGATCAACTCTTTCCCATTCAGAAACAAGATCAGGGATTAGCCATGCTACTACATTAGCAGTTAGCAGCATTTATTACCAGTATTGCTAAACATCATCCACTTATGTTTCTTTCAACAAAATAATAAATCTTAGGCTTCGGCAGCTTTGTTTCGGATTAAGGGCACTGATGGAGAGCAGATCTGAAGTAATAAGGGCATCCTTCCTTCCTCTTTGAGATTTGGAAATCCCAGGTTTTCCCTCCATTAGCTGTCTTCGTCAGAGAGGCAGACTGCTCAGATAACTGGGGAAGTGCAGATGCAATGACATCAGCCCGAAAGAGCAGTGGGCTGATGCTGTGACTCAGAGCACTAAGCAGCTTGTTCGTGCTTGAGGTAGCTGGGTGGGGGCATCTGCAGAGCACATCTTCACTGCATGGTGGTTGCAAATCTAGATAAGGTAGCTCTGATAGAAGGAATAGTAGCAACATAACAGTAGTATGGAGTTGAATTTTGTTCTTTAGTGCTTATCGGACTGCTGGTAATGAAAGCACTGTAGAGAAAGATGAGTCAGATTCTGATAGAGCAGTGAATTTGTAGGTAAATGGAGACCAATGTAAATTGAGCATAAAGTACCATTATCAGCACCAGGTAGCAGAGTTGTTGCTTTATCCTTGATTACCCAGACTGCAAAACAGGTGTAGGCACTAGAACAGGTACTAAAAATGGCCCCCAAGTACTGCCTGCCCACCGCCACCTCATTGCCTCGTGTTTAGTTTAATTTCTGTAAACAATATCCACAATGTGCTGTGTGTCTTGTCTGGAGGAAAGCCCCTTATCTGAGCTGTTGGCAATCTGGGAAGACAAGCAACAGAGCAAAGGTGTGGAAGGGATATAATCCAAATAAAATCATACCGTGTGTGTGTACTGTAGCTTTCAGAAGTACAAAGAGCAAACCGTAGGATGGGGGAATCAAAAGCACTTTTGACAACCAACCCTTTTTCCTTTGTTCTTGCTGTATAAATACAAATTAACGCTTCTCTGTCTTTCAATTTATGTTAAACTATTTAGGGAACTATTAATTCTGGGGAGGGATTTGAACAGGAGCAGAGGATTATGGTAATAGGACACTTGTGTGGAAGGGGGTGACAAATGTGTGAGGGCAGGATAAATATCCAGCTCGCACTGTCAGTGGGGAGGGATGGAGATAATGTGAAGGGACATGTAGGATGAAGGCAGAGCTCTGAGCTTTAAGGGCGAGGGTAAGCGTGGTGACGAGAGGAGCTGGTGAAATGATGTAAGAAACAGGAATGCAGACCAGGGGCAAAGGAGATCTCTTCAGCTGCTGTGTTTTCAATGGATTTCTGAGAGACCCAAGGGAAGAAAAAGGTTCCAGCAATGAAGACACGGAAAGATGAGAGCTTAATGATGGCTCCTGGTGTGTGGACAGGAGGTGAGCAGTGGTGCTGTACTGTAAATAAATGATGTCCCCAGTGATACGCAGTAGCAGCTGCTCCCCTCACCCCTGCCAGTGTACACCTGCCTGCCTCTTGGCTGTCATATACTCCCTTGTTCTTCTTTCATTGCACCTAAGAAAAATAGGCGTAGGTCCAGGGGCTCTTACAGGTGTTACAGCACCTGCTGGTCTGTGTACCTGCGGAGCGCACAGGCTGGGAGGGTTGGAAGGGTATCTGCTTTTGGTTTGCGCTCTTCCAGCCCCTAAGTTGATTTTGTCAGCTCTTCCACTGAACTGTGTTTGCTCTTCTGTGTCTGTGCTTTTTTCTCTGGTCTTGCTGCAAGTACAGGGAAGGTGGCACAACATGGAAAGTTCCTTGCAGGATAGATGTAGGTCATGATCAGCTTTGTGATGCCCCTGATTCCACCTGCTTATAGTGAGGCATCTCCAAGGTTCTTCATAACCTCAGTCTAAGTGAATCAGGATCTCTGTGTTGGGCTGAGTCTTTGCCATTTTGTGGTGAAGGAAAAATGCTCATTCCAAATTGCTTGACTTTTTGGGCTCAAACTCAGCTGGAAACCTGTTAGAATTACTGGCAAGGTACACACTGGCTCAGAAGTAGCAGGCATTTTGTGTCTGTTCATCATCCTTTCTCTGTAAGAGACTTTCATGTGTGTGGCTATGCTTCTCTGAAACCCTTCAAAGTTAAGGAAATCCCTTCATCACATCACCGTGTTTCACTGTTGCTTAACTGTGGGATAATCACATATGGGCTGAAGAAGTGGAAGTGGAAGAAGAGAACAAAGGCTAACAGGGTGAAATCAGTCTCCTTTCTTAGCAAAGTTAACATGTGAGTACAGTCACTGCCTGTGCTTTGAAGGATTGCAACAATTCCTGGCACCATTCTCTGACGAACAAGTGTTGTTCATCAGCCACTTCTAGCTTTGAATAAAACTATATTTGGTGTGTTACCCAGAATTCTGATAGTTTTAATATCTACTATCCATCTTCTGGAACTACCAATCTAGTGATTAATATGGAGGAGTGCAGTCTGCCAAGTGGGCTCTCCTGTTAAAAGCTTTCACTTCAGCAGACCTGTTGCTGTGGCATACAGTGACCACATGTGTGGTCAAATCTGCCGTGTTCCCATCTTAGCTGCTGCTTCCCGAGCTGGATGCTGTTACAGGGGCTCTGTGCCATGTGCTTGACTCTTATTTACCAGAATCGGGTCACCTTGAGCCTGAGGGCAGGTGAGGTGCTTTGGATGTAAGGGACAGGTCACAGAGGGTTTCCTTTCTCTTTCTGTCTCTCTGCTGCCCCCTCCACATTTGCTGTAGACTGTTTTGCAGTTTGATATCCAGGACTTGGAAAGGTGTATCCTAGATGGCTAAAACCAAACAGCCACTGGAGGGAACGAGAAACCAGTTTCCTTAGCAGTTCTGATTATACCTGCAGTATCTGGTGCAAGAAAGCTCTTTTGCTATAAATCGCATCCCTGCAGAGTGGCTGCTGCTTCCCATTCAGGCCTTGCTCGGGCATTCCCAGGGGCAGTGTGCAGAAAGGACAGGCAGTTTTATCAGCTGTGGTTCCCAGCCACTTGTGATGAAGCTGTGTGGCCAGATTGCCCTGCGCTAAGCCAGCAGTAAGAAAGCACAAATTGGTGTTTCTCCATGGCTACAGTGCAGACCAGGGAGGTGGGACAGGTGCTTTGATTAAACTGTATTTTCTGAGAATTATAATTAGGCAAAAAGTATCTTTAGGGGGTTCACAGAGTCTTCAGATATCATTCTTCTGTCTCAGATTATAGAAATATTTATCTAGCCCAGGTAAGAAGATGTCTCTGAAGCTTTACTTGTCTCTGAGGAGGCACAATGGTTAGAAATGAATCAAAAAATTATTCTCTGCAGCTTCCAGAGCAATGACAGAAAGAAACTTCTGTGACCCTCACATCCACTCCATACCTGAATAAGACAGAAGATTCAGGTAGCAAGGGAATCCTCTACGTGAAGGTGATCTCTGCCCGTATCTTTCTTATCTTGCCAAAGCAAACGGGAGGTAGTCACTGTGCCATATGACTGTATCCAGCCCTGCAAAGAGCCGTCCAGATTCACAGCACTCCTTATTCTAGAGCACATCTCAGTTCCACTGGGAGTAGGCTTTGCCTGCAGAAAGTTTGCTTACTGGAAGGTTGAGGAAGGATTTGATAACGATGAGAGGGTGGAGTGAGGACAACATGCATTAATGATGACCCTGAGGCCGAGAAGCAAAACACCATTAGCCCATCAAAAAAAGCAGGCAATATGTAAGTGACAGCAACACAAGAGAAGAACATCTTTTTATTTCCTTGGTGGTAGTTTGCCACAACAGTTCCTTGCTATATTCTTCCTTCTTCCAGGATTCATTTTTTATACATCTCAAGTCTGAAGAAAAATAAGTATAGGAGCATACAAGAATTAATTTAGCACAATATAAGACTTATTAACAGTAAATAGAGGAGAAGAAAGCTGAAAATTCTTTGCACTGTCATAAGGTTTCCTGAAAAGCATCTAAATTGTGTTTGTACCTGTAATTTCTTTTATATCTGAAAGTCCCATGCAAGTGTCAGTGATCCCAGTAACAGCTACTAGAACATAAAACGTTTCTCTGCAGGGGTTCTACTGTGTTGTAGCTCCAGTTTTAAATTACAGAAAAATATAGGAGGGGGAAATATTGACTGTTGTCACATACAACGTTGTAGCTGCATGGTTGTGTATGACAGTCTTCGCATACGTAGCACAATCTACCTTCACCCCCATGAACTGATAATGCTGATAATATCCATGCGGGGTTGTTGATGACAATTCCAGTGTATGGCAACCAATGTTACACTCTTTTCTTAAGGACCTCTAATGATGGAGGGGTTTTCTAAACTTTAACGGTCTGGCTGCTTTCACATATTCTTTGTCAGTTCAAAGTCTGCTTTCAGTTGGGAACTGAGAAGGACAATCTTACTAAATTCCGGATTCATCTGAACATTTTGGTAAGAAACTTTTTTTTTTTTTTAAATGAAGATAACAAAGTGGAGTTTTTTGTTATTAAAACTACACTCCACTGAGGGTCTTGGAGGAGAACTCGGAGGGGGAGGTACGCTCTCTGGTTGGTAGCAAAGGAGAAATACCAAGTCCCTGCGAGACTGGCAGTGGGTCTTCACAGTCCCTCCATGGCCTGCCCTGGCGATAGCTGCAGTGTGGGAATGCAGACGGTCCTTTAGCCCAACCAAGCGATCAAACTGCTGCCTGGACTGACTGTACACAGCCAGCAGTTGGCCCTTGCAGGACTGCGAGAGGAGCAGTCCCCCCTTCTGTCTGTGTTGGAGGTGCTCCAAGAATCCCTTGGGTGTATCACTGATACAGCACCAGTGCCCCCGGGGCATTTCTTCATGTCCTGTGCGTCCCTGTGTTACTTAGCTTATCCCAGTCAGTCAGCTTTTAAAACAATGTAAAGCATGAATAAATAGGAAACTTTTACCTTTTGTTTTTTAAAGCTACACTTCAGAGCCCAATATGATGCTATAAGTGCAAGTATTTACTTTTCTTGTTTACTATTAGCATCCTTATGCTTGTAAACTCAGCCTGTTTGATGGGAGAAAAAGACAATCCCACAGGATAGCGTATCATACCAGAAACGGGGGGAGCGGGGCGGGGGGAGGAATCTTCCATTCTCTAAATGCATTGAAATAAGGCTGCAAGATATATAGTGTTTTCACTGTGTCCATTTTAACTTTGTTGCTATTTTTTCTTATTTCCTAGCTATTTGTGTTGCTAATTTGTAACAGGAATAATTTGAGCTGCTGTGGTGAGCTGTGATGGACGACACATGTGTCAGAGGGGAGTTGATCTCATTTCAGATGGGAAGTGTAGGCGGCTTATTGCTCAGCATAGGGTAACTCGGAGTTTTTTGAATTTTCTTATGAAGATGTAGATAGAGGTGCAGCTAAAAGGGCTTAGTGTCTCCTCTCATCAGCCATGAGCAGAAGCCACCAAAAAAGAAGAGCAGATCTCTTCATCCATCATATTTCTGAATGTTGGGAGACTCCAAAGGAAGGCACAGGCACTGTGTGAGAGGGTAGCAGCTGCAGCAAGCAATGAACAGAAATAAAGGGAAAACAGCTGTCCACAATGTTGTGAGGTATAGAAAGAAAATGCATGCGTCTAATCCATCACACTTTGATCTGTATACACTTTCAGAGTACTTTGAGTCACATACCCCAGGACATCTGCCAAGGGGGAGAGGAAAGGCCATGTGCTAGTTCATAATGCTATGAGCATTTATTGTTTTAGGTTGTTATTCTCACAAGTTGTGTTTCATGTTCCTTGCAGAATTTGTTAACTCTCAAGTTGGATGACAAGGGATCTCACTGTCAAGGGGTCTACATGAGACATTATCCAACATTTTGTATTTCAATAGCAAGGGCAAGGAGTGCTTCAATAGACATTTTAGATCCAAACTGTATCTTTTTATGGCAACTTTTTGAAGGCATTTCAGCTTTGTTATTGCAGGAAAACATCTTCAAAAGTTTCCTGATTTACTATTCTATCTTGAGAACAAAGGGAGAAATTTATAGAAGATCAAACAGATAAAAATAGACTAAAAAGACAGCAGATGCTGTTGATTTACTGAAGAATTCAGAACCTTACATTTGGTGGCTGTATTGTTTGCTGATACCACAGTTTCATTGTTAATAACCTACACCCAAGCTGTGCATATTAGGAAGCTTTTTTTTAATCTCTATTTTCTTGTGACAAGTACAAACAACTGGGGTTTGAATTGCTTGCTTTACGTTTTGTCATCAGAAACATTAACGATGATGATGTCTGAGGTTTATTCTCATCTCAGCTGATGTTCTTAATTGTCACAAATGTATGCTGAGAGATGGGAAGGAGCCATATGCATGATGCTTTAAGCCTTGGCCAAGCACGGTCTTGACCAAAGACAAGTTGCTCGCCCTAAACTTCAGTGTGCAGTTCTGCAGGCATTCACATAATGTTTTTCTTCATCTGTTCAGGGCTCAGGACTCTCAGCAAGCACAATTATTACTTCATATTGTTTGCTACCAGTTAAAGCTGAAATAGCCTAAATGCCAAAATTAAGTTCTGGGTAGAGACCAGTCTCCTCTCTTTTTTCCCATTGATTTCCCCCACCATAGCTCCCTGAGCAGTTAGGACTGAATAGGGCCAGATATACCTTTTCTTCTTTGTCTCTTAATTCTTTCTGTGAACTCTCTGAGTAGGTTCAGAGAGTGTGATGAAAACTAGAGTGAGTAAATACTGCTTCTGCAGTGCTCTTTTCCCAGGAAAGAGGAACTGAGTTTGTTCATCCATAAGGACAGATATTTCACTGCGTATGTGAGGCTTCATTTCCTTGATTTCTCCTGTTCAATTCATTATTTTGGAGTAGCTGTGTGAAATTGGTTTTCCTAACAAACTGTGTCTAAAGTGAACACATCCTTTATCTATCTTTCTCTTCCTAATGTGAACCTGCTGCCTGTTTTCAACCAAATGTAACTCAGCGTTTCAAGATCCTCAAGACATTAAATTTTGTACGCTTTTTGTAAAGACAGTCTATAAGATGGAGGAAGGATGGATTACTAGCTTTCCAGCTTGCAAGAGTGAGCTCAGTCCCTATTAGATGCTGGAGAATTTCCTCATGTTTGCAGCCAGGGTGCTTGCCCGCTGCCAGAAGTTGAGACCAACTGCACAGGGAGCAGGTCCTGATAGTTTCAGTGCTAACCTGAAATGTGAAGGTCATTTGAGCAGGACTCCTTTTTGACTATGAAAATGGACTATTTTTTTTTCCCCGTCGCAAGTCAATAGCGTGACCTAAGCCTTAATTGCTGAGTGGAAGTCATCTCTTTTGGAGGTGAGGTGCGTATCTGCCAGCACTCGTCCATCTACTCTAGAATCAACTCTCCTTCATTTAAGGTAATTGGAGATTTGAAAGATTGGACTGGCGAAGAATTAGAAGCCGAAGTGTGTGTTCTTCTGTGGTTATTATCCCTTGTGCTGCGCTAATTTGATTTAGTTTGGTGTTAAAAGATTAATGAGAACCACATTTTTAATATGTATTAGTCCTGCGTTTTGTAATGCTTTCCCTTCCTCTTCTATTTCTTTGATGCTTAGAAAAGGCATTTTTTCTAGTCTGTACATGATAGAGTAAATTATTACTAATAAATTATTTTGCCATATTAGCAGGGCACTAAGCTCTATTTAGCTGTTACTCTCTTTATTCATCAACCCCAGCAAGCAGAAGAAGGTGGTCCTTCAGTCTAAATTGCCTGTGGTACCCTTTACTGGAAGACCTGAGAGTTAATTCCTCTCTTGTTTTTTATCAAGAAAGTAGAATTCACCTCTCTTTTTCCCTCTGACCTTGGTAACATCTTTCCTCCTGGGAAGAGAGCAAAAGCAGAAAGTATCTCATCATAATTCTTTCTCTCCTCTTTTTTCTGTCCCCTCTGCGGCTGATACAGTAATATACTGACCCCATATTATATCCAATGTCAGATCCTAGTCACATAGAATTAATTCTTGTTTCTAAACCAACTCGCAAATTGCATGTTATACAATCACACAGCTCTACATCCCTGGGAGGATTAGGTATAGCATGGTTTTTGTTTAATGTGTTAAGAAGCTACCCTGGAGTAGTAACTTTGATACTCTAATGACCATTAAAATTAGAGAAAGAAGCTCTGTCATTTCTTCTTGCTAAAATGTAGTTTACCTCTGTGGTAATATTAATTAGTGCTTTCTAGTAGGTGGATGTAGCTTCATAGTGCAATTGCATGTAAATGAAAATGTAGCATACTGGGTTAGGTACTCAGCATTATTATTAAGCTGTGAGTCAACTTGTCACAGCAGAGAGGAGATACTTTTTTTTCTACTGGTTTCCTATCATTCCGCTTACCTGCAGTTTTGAGGAAGCGCTGTTAAACGGTCTGTTAGCTAAGTAAGACACTCGTACGGCTCTCCAGCTATTCAAGGTGATGGGTGCCTTTCCCATTCAGTCAGCCATAGGATACATGCTCACTAAAATTTACCGCTTTCTGCTCAGTCAGGGGGAAGCCAGTTTTACGCAGCCAGCTGTTTGGGCTGCCCTTGAATGCGCAGAAACATGTTCTTTAAAATTCTGTTTGTCTCCATACCGTAGCTGCATGCTCTATTTAAGTTCTTTTGTCTTCACTGGGTTCCATATGATCAAATATATACAGGATGTGGCCTTCATACACCAGAAGATAAAGGATTCATCAGAGCGTGAAGAGATGTCCTAGCTACATCTTGTTAAAAAGCGTGGTTGTGTGCGCACGCATCGGTTATGTAACTGCCCTCAATGTGCAGCACAGCTACACACTGCCGTCCTGCGAGGCGTCGTGTAGGGAAGCATATATGCCTATTTACAGTCTCACTTGAAGTGAAGTATTACATCGATTAGAGGAACAGTTTGGGTAGAGGAAATTAGTGATGTAACTGTGACATGTAGGTGCTTAGGAGGCTTTCAGAGTTTGCTGAAAGAAACAAATGGCATCAGCATCTTGTTGTTTTTGAATTAGACCTGCAGATGTAATGTTTTTTTTATTATTATTAATTTTTCATGAATTCTAATTGATCAATGAAGTTTTGAGGTATTAATCCCTATCATTACATGTTCAGAAACAACCTGAAGTAAATTGCTAGGGTTTAGTGAGTAAAACTGATGATATTTAACTCTTACACAAAAACTCAGAACTGACACACGGTCGTGACGTCTTGTTTTAACTCCAACCACAACCTGAATGTTTGTCTCTGTAATACAAAGGTCATGATGTCAGACCAGTAATTCACATGGGTGGAAAAACGCAGCTTCCCTTTGTTTTCATACTCCCAGGGAAACAAAGCTGTGTTACCCTTTAGCAAAGTGGCTAACTGATCACGGAGTTCCTGAAAGACAGGTAGATGAATATTTGTTTTCATGGATTTTTTTTGTTTGTTTTTTTCCTTCACAGAATGATATCACGCCATTACATGTTGCATCAAAGAGGGGAAACGCAAATATGGTTAAACTCCTGCTTGATCGAGGAGCCAAAATTGATGCCAAAACAAGGGTAAGCTTTGGTGTGAATGCTGTGAGTGACTGTGTGGAGTTCTTGCCTCTACCTGTTGGCTGTTGTACAGCTTAAGTCTTTCGTCTCCCTGGCAGGCAACCATAACTGTACTGCATTTCTTTTTTATAAAATGATTGCAGTAGGATGCTAACAATTTACATCTCTTAAAACTGTTTGTGAAATAACATGCATGGCAAAGCTCAGAACCAACTTTTTTCCATGTTCCCAGAGCATTTAATTAGATTTTGCTTTGAGCTACTTGGGGTAGATGTGAATATACAGGAAAATACTAAAAACCAAGAATTCAATTTGGATCTTTCAGAATTTGCATATTAAAAGATTAACTTTCAACTGCAGCGTGTTTGCCTTTCTTTACCCACCAGGGCAGTGTCACAGAGCACAGTACTGATGAGTCTCACCTTCCTCTTGCAGGGCTGTGTATCAGCTCAGCCGCTGCCGGACTCGCTGTTTAGCTGCTGGCTTGGATTTGTCAGCAGATATGCCAGGCATAGCGATGGTTCCATCAGGTTGACACCTGACTCGAGTCACTGAGTGTCCTAGAAGGTCAACGCAGATCGTTATATCTAATTGCTGGTGTTAAAACCCAGTCAACCAGGTTAGGAGTATTTTACTTACACAGTGGTCAAAAGAAAAGGAAGGTTCAGAAGCTTGGAGGTAAACCCAGAACTAGTGCTGCGGGCTCTCATGGCAGTCTTTGCAACATGATTCTGTGCACATGGGGTGACCTTCAGGAGTTGTGACTATAACTTTTGGACAATTCTAATTTTCTTGAAATGTTAGCTTATCACCTATCCATCTTCCATTTTTAGTTATTCTATATAATTTCCACTAGAAAAATTCAGAACAAATCAAAGGTACAACCTAAGAATATCTTTTCTGCAGTTATTACTGTATGCACAAGTTTCTGTTTGGTTTTCCAGTGTTTCAGCAGTCTCTGAGGTTTCCTGTGGTGCTTGTCGAGGCATGTTCATATTTTTTTTTTAATTTCTGTGGCAAATTCAAAAACTGGGTCAACTTATTTTCTCTTTGCTCTATGCACATGTTTTTCTTCAGCTGTTTTTCCATTTTACCTTTAGAAGTCATCGTAATTTTTTTGTAAAATATGTCTGTTTTTTCTAATTGAGGAATAAGGAAGAGATGACTTGTCATGGATAACATGGAGAGTGGGTTCTTCTTGTGCTTGACACTGGGAGAGGCACAGTATCTTGAGGGTTTGCAGAGCAGCCTACATAAAATCCTCAGTCCAATGCACAGTGTGATGAAACTAGCATGCATAGAATTGGAATCTTTACAGACTCCCATACAGGCCTGTCCTCTTGTCAGGACACAGTATCCATGTCTGTAACATGTGGGTTTTTTTTCCTTTCATGTTATTTCCCTTTACTTTCTACC
This sequence comes from Chauna torquata, assembly GCA_013399475.1. Classification (NCBI taxonomy): domain Eukaryota; kingdom Metazoa; phylum Chordata; class Aves; order Anseriformes; family Anhimidae; genus Chauna; species Chauna torquata. Next base: position 264,884 of record VXAL01000585.1, on the reverse strand, counting down.
TTTGTATGTCAAATTGACAGCATAGATAGCACTTGACTAGAATTGGACTTTTTTTTTTCCCATGCTGCAGGCTCTGTGTCTCACCCCTGAATTTTTTTGCTTTGATAGTTTCTTAGAAGCACTTTGCTCCCACTCAGGGCTAGGACTGGCTCCTGGGTTTGTTTTGCATGTGAGGATGTTGCCGTTCTCCTGAGTAACCTCCTTCTCTTTTCCTCTCTTTCTTCCTCCTTTTTTTTTTTTCAAAAAAAAAAAAAGCAGTTGGGCTAAAGACATTTTTCAAACACTTCCAACCTCAACCATTCCATGATTCTCTGATTTCAGTCTTCTGGACTAAAATACCAGCCTCCCACGTGCCACATTGAGGCTGCCAGGCTGAGGGGCAAGTGTGCATGTCCTGTCACATCCTGGGTGTGGCCCACCATGTACTGGGGCAGGCCACATTTTGTTGGTGTGGCAGATACGCATTCAGTCACAGCAAGGAGGAAGGGACATGGCAAGGGACTCTTCGCTTCCTCTCTACAAGTGTTTATGTCCCACTGCAGCCAAAATGTTGAGGACCACTACTTTAAATAGTTGGAGTCCAGCATGTTCTTTTCCTGTAGTTACAAAAACTTGTGATGTTTCATTTTCTGTATCACAGACCCTAGGATCAGATGCTAGGATAATTTATGTGACTAAAAATACAGGCTGTGACGGAAACAGGATTCAGGAAGAGGGCAGAAGCGTTAACAGCTCCAGAGTCTGGCAGAGCTTCCCAGTGAGGCAAAAGGCAATGAATGTGTGTGAATCAGGAAGGTTTTGTGGTTTTGGTTTTTGTTTGTTTGTTTTGTTTTTTTTCTTTTCTGGCTTCCCATAGACACTGCCTGTTTCTCTCAAATACCCCTTCTCCCGATAAATCTGAAAGGATTTGCATGAGTTTTGCTTGTGCCATACGTGCATCACTCATCGTTGCACTTCTCTGGTATTATCAGAGGCATCGTTTTCTGCCAGTTAGTGACTAAGTGGAAGTTTCGCTCCCAGTGGCACTGACTCATCCTGGCAAGGGTTTACAAGCCCCTGGTCTGGGCAGCAAGTGGCTCTGCCAAGAAGACTTGAAGAGGGAAGAGCATCACTGGAGTAGATCAGAAAGGATTTACAAATCCGTGGCAGAAGCAAGAAAGAGCTGAGAGTAATGTGGTAAAGTTAAAAAGAACATTGTTTCAGGAGTGTTTGCCTAGCTGTCTGTGGTGGTTTTACCCAGCTACACAGGCGACCTCCACCACAACCGCTCGCTCACTCCCCCTCCTCAAAGAAACAGGGGGAGAAAATATGATGGTCAAGGGCTTAAGGTTTGAGATAAGGACAAGCAGGTTACTCACTAATTATCGTCACGGGCAAAACAGACTCAACATAGGGAGATTAGTATAATTTATTACTATAACTAGCAAACTAGAGCAGTGAGAAACTAAAAGCAAACTAAAAACACCTTCCCCCCATCCACCCTCTTCTACCTCCTCCCCCCGAGCGGCGCAGGGGAACGGGGAATGGGGGCTGCGGTCAGTCCGTATCGCTGCGTCTCCGCCGCTCCTTCATGGTCGCTCTCTGTTCCCCTGCTCCAACATGGGGTCCCTCCCATGGGATGCCGTCCTTCCCGAACGGATCCTGCATGGGCTTTCCACAGGCTGCAGCGTGGAGATCTGCTCCGCCGTGGTACCCCATGGGCTGCAGGGGGGCAGCCTGCTCCACCATGGTCCTCACCACGGGCCGCAGGGGAACTTCTGCTCCGGCGCCTGGAGCACCTCCTGCCCTCCTTCTTCACTGACCTTGGTGTCTGCAGGGCTGTTCCTCACTCCTCTCACTCCCAGCTGCTGTTGCGCAGCAGTTTTTTTCCCCTTCTTAAATATGCTCTCACAGAGGCGCAAACAACATCGCTCATTGGTTCAGGTCTGGCCAGCGGGGCGTCCCTTTGGGAGCCGCCTGGAGCTGGCTCTGAACTGATATAGGGCAGCTTCTGGAATCTTCTCACAGAAGCCACCCCTGTGGCCCCCCTGCTACCAAACCTTTACCACGTAAACCCAATACACTGTCATGTTCAATACCAGAAATAAACTGCTGTGAGCCATTATAATGCATGTTCCTGTTAAAGCTCTCTTGCTCCTACCTGACCAAATGTTGTTTTCCAAGGCAGAACAATTGAGGTATGTCAACTTTGCAGACATTTCATTTTTTTCTTGAGTGCTATCCTTTTTTTCCAATGTCTCAGACTTCGAATGGCCTTACAAAAATACAGGATGACAAAACTTCCATCATAGCGTTTTGCAACAGTACGACCACTACTAAATGTGTTGAAAGTCAAACAGCAGCCCAGGCTGTGTTTTCTGATATGTGTGTCAAGTCATGTCTACCAGCGGGATGCCCAGTCTGAGCCCAACCTTGCAGTGCTCTGCGAGGGGCAGAAACAGGTGATGAATGCACACACAGCTTGACAAATAGATGGGATTTGCACATGAAAATAAGCGAGGCTGCTATTAGCAGATTTTTAAATGCAGGTGAGATGTCTCCAGGAATTTTAAGCGAAGCAGAATTCTGTAGCTTTTTTTGCTTTGGTTAAAATTGTTCTTCTCTTGGACACCATGATACTATTTAATGCAACTGTTGATTATGGAATGCAAAATACCTCCTTAAAGATGAATGACAAAGGTTCTGTACCCATATGAAAGGACGAAAGCACTTGAAAATTGCTTTTTTCTCTTGCTCAGAGGCAGGAATTCCTAGCCCTTTGTTTCTCCTTTATGAGGTCTGTAATTCACCTTTACAAGAGTATGCAGAAGATACTGTCTTACCTTGTTGACCAAACATTGACAAGGCCAGGATTTGTTACCCTTAGATGGGACAGATTTAGCTGTTCAGTTGTCATTTTGTGATCTGTGCCCGCAGCCCATTCTCTGGATGCGGTACTGGAAGTGTTCTCCATGTAATGTCGGTATTTATTTCTCACAAACATACTAATTTTGTAGATAAATTCACATGTAGTCTTTCCTGAGCATTAAATTAAGTTGGGGTAGTGATTTTTTTCCTTAGTCATTTCCATGGGCATTTGTGTTTGCTACTGGCAGATGGTCCTGGAAACTGCAGCACTGAAGTACTGTACAAAAGGTTAACATGAAGGGCTAAATCCTTATCCTCTTAAAATTATTGTGAAAGACATCTCTGGACTCCAGAGTTCTCTATGTTCATTAGGAATAGGATTTGATGAGCACCATAAACATTGTTGCGTATCTGCAGACTGCAGTTAAGGGTTCAGATAATGTGTGAGCATGTGAGGTTATTTCCAAAAATGATCTTATATCTATTTTGAGGCTCAGCCATCTTTTTTTTCTTTTAGTTCACACTTATGTTGACTTGTTTATTTTAACCAGCTGCTTATCTCCTGTCAGTCCTTTTTGTGTGTGTGATGTCTAGCAGCTGGCACTTGGGGTTTTGTACTGAATTCTTAAGTGTACTCCTCAATAACTATGCAAAGCCCTAGCTATGTGCTGCTTTAGTCCACCCAGGGCAACTTTTATCACTGTTTTTTAACTAACATTCAAGCAAAGACCTGTTAATGCCTCATGTCACGTGTTTACTGAATGTTGTCCTAATTATTTTTTCTGTCTTCCAGAAAAGACTTTAAAAATAGTGTAATTAGAGAGGTTGATTAAATTAGCTTGATTTGCTTTGGCTGTCTAATACTGCATATGCCAAAGTGAATTTGTCTGAAGCAGGCATTGAGCACATTTTAGCTTGGATTAACAATAAGTCTTTATAATCTTCATTCTACTGATTTTGCAGCTAAATAACAGGCCAGCACTCACATCTGCATCAAAACATGTGGGATACACTCTTTTAAGATGCATCAGGTCATACATAGGCTGCTCCAGAAAAGCAACATATAGTAAGATACAAAATAATGATGAGAATAACACTGACTTGGCCATGTAGGTGAATTTTGCATGTGTAGGCGGAGCAAACCTCATTTGTTCCCCTACTGTCCTGGGGTCTCTTGGCAATAGTGCCAATGGAGTTAAGAATTTGGGAGATTTAGGGCACAGAGAGACTATGCGATACAGAGCCCTGCTAGGCTGAAGAGCCTGCTCAGAGGCTCACTGAGCAGCGATGGGGATGATAAACCTGTGGGGATTTGGCTCAAAGTCTGCTAAGCTCTTGCGGAATGTTGGCCTCACAGTAAACTTCTTAGTGGGATCTTGCGCTTGATTTCATCACTTACAGACTGGGTTAAAGCTGATGCTCGCTGGTGTCAGAACTGTGGCACTGAGGCTGCCATGGATTTGGAGTGATGGACCAGTGGATCCCATCATGCAGGGGAACTCCTGGGTGGGTATTAATGGGGAAAGAGTAGCTGGGCAGCACAGGGAGGTTGGTCTGTGCTGAATCACACCGCACAGGGGTCCCTTACAGCCACATGTGGTGATACGGAAACACGCTGCAGCAGGGAGGCTCACCTGCCTGCACCCACGTCTGCTAAACTCAAGCCAGTTGTGACCCTCGTGTAACAACACTGGGGAGCTATGCAGGTATCCAGGTCTCAGCAGAAACCAGAGATACTGTTTGTATTGCATTTATTTGCGGGGGGAGGTGGGGAACTTTGTTTGAAGTAAAAGCTAAAGAAAGAGCCGCAGTCTCAGAGGCATTTTGTGCAGTGCTTATGTGAAGCCTGTGTCTGAGCAGAATTCCTCCTATTGTCCTCCTGGCTTTTGCTGGAGCCGCTCTTGGGCTCTCTGGAGGGCTAGATAATGCAGATGATATGATTTATTATGTCAGCACATACTTACAGAGTCCTTAATCTGCAGATTATTGTCATAATCGTTTGTAATGGTTTTTTGAGCCATTGCAGACTATCATATTAAGGCGAGTTTGCTTCCTAATACATGTGATGTATTTTATGCTTCCCATAGTATAGTCTATATCAACAGTAAATAAGCAACTAGAAAATCTCCCAACAATATCAATGGAGTCTTGCTGAGTTCACAGCAGTCTCTTTTAGTCTCAGATTTTTTTGAACAAAACTGTACATCTTTCTTTGTTTTGTGTTTCAGATTGCCTCTGCATTTCTTTACTTTCTTTAAGGGCCATATAGAAATTCACCATGCCAGACAAATAGAAGGTTCCTTTTCAGAGCACAAAAAAACCCCTTTGCAGCCAAGCGAGCTGTCTTGAAGTGTATTTGCTTCTTATGGTGGGAGTCCTGACATTCTCATAAAAATAGCTTCAGATGTGCTGTCCCAACGCGCACCTACGTTGCATTGTAACGTTGTGTCATGCTGTGTGATACATCTGCTGGTGGTGAGTGCTGTGTGGATTAGAATGAGCTCCAGCTGGGCAAGCATGACTGCCTGCCACCTCGTGTGCCACAGGAGCCTTGTCAGCCACAGGAAGGAGCCAGAGGACCCATCGCCATGAGAGGCTCGGGGCTCTGTGCTGTGGGGAGCACTGAGGTAGCCTTGAGGTGTCTGTTCCAGCTCATGAAGTTGAGCAGATGTGGCTCTTTCTCTGTGAGCTTGGTATATACCAGCCATGATATGTTTGTTGGAATGAGTTCTGGGGGTTCATAAAAATCTGAAAAATATAAGAACATAGTCAAACTGTGTTCATCTTGCATGAACAAATGGCTGCCTCAGTCCTGATCAAGTCCAGTCTGAACCAAAATTTTTCCTTCACCTACATCAGAATCCTTTGCCTTAATTGAAGTGGAAGAGCATGCACAATGAGAGCCACGTGAGATTTAAATGAGAATAGCAGACAAATTAAATCACAGTTTCTGCTGCTATGTTTCAAAGGCTTATTAGGAAAGGGCAAAAAAGTAGAAGCAGGAGCGCGTAAGGCTCTCTGAATCAGTACCTCCATTTCCCCAGCTACACACTACACTCCATGAGCCTTAAACTGATAATTTAGCAGAGAGTAATGGATTAGCAAGTATCAAGGAAGAATATTGTAATTACGCATGAGAAAAATATGTGTAAGGAGGTAACTTGGGAGTACTTTCTACCATACAGAGAGAGAGAGGGTGTACATGGGCATGAATTAGCAAGCACAGTACGTGTGATAAGAAATTTTAGATAATCCCTTTTATAAAAATGTTGTATTATAGTTCAGACAATAAAAAGCACTTAAGAGTGCTGAAAGACACTGGAAAGAGGCCCCTTCCCTTATGGCATGTATTTGGAAAATTAATAAATATTTATCTTGTTTCCTTAATAGTTTCAGTCTTTGGTATAAGGGCTCTTCTTCTGACATATTCAGTGAAAATGTGATGTAGTTACTATGTGACAGTATCTCCTGCATATTTGTTTTGCTTGTAACAAATGAAAGGTTTGCTCTTACTAATTTCAAAAGCACAATTTTTTCTTTCTAATTTTTCTCAAAGCCATGACATTACTATTTGCAACAACCATTATGTCATACGATGTTGAAAAACTCCATGTGACTTTACACACAGTTACTCAAGCCGTGTACTATCTTTCATCACAGCACTCGTGTAAAACAGAGTACTTAAGCATTGTAAACAGGGTGCAAGTCAAAGAATAATCAAATTAATTTGGAATAACTCTGTTAATGTTAAAAAGTGTCTTCTTAATTAAGGAATGTATTTCCAACATGATGTGATAAAAATTTCTAAGCAAACTATTCTAAAATGGGTATTGAGAGTAGACCGTGACTCTAGACCAGACATTCAGCTAGAAGTCGTACAGTAATGGTATATGCTACAAGAAACAGGAGTTAATCCAGCGTACTTGTACCACCTGGGGTTAAGACGGCTTTTTCATCTGCTGTATGCCTGTCAAAATCAATATAAAAAAATCAAACTAAATAAAGATTTTTTTTTCCTCACATTTTAGTAATATCCATTCACTTTGATGCATACTGACAAATGAAAGACCCAGTTTTCTTAAAGGCATGCAGGTAAAAAATGCCTGATGTACAATCTCATCTTTTTCTTGTATGTGCATTTACCGCTTCAACACATATGAAGTGAGGGCCTGGAAGCAGCCCATTGAACAAGCACCAGTTTGATATGACTATTTACATATTTAGAAAATCAAAGCCAAAATGTATTTTGGCTGTTTGAATAAACAGGCTCATCTGTTCAGATGTGCAAGATTAGCATCATGCAGGAATTGGTTTCTTTAGACATTGTAGCTTTTTATAAAAGTGCAAAAAATGTTTACGGTCTGAAACTAATAGGTTATAATTCTTGCAACCCCCAGGATGGGTTGACTCCCCTCCACTGTGGAGCAAGAAGTGGCCATGAACAAGTTGTAGAAATGCTGCTGGATCGTGGTGCCCCTATTCTTTCCAAAACCAAGGTAAATGATACTTTTCTCTGCTGGGATAATCCTTGTACTTTTTAAAAAAAGTAATTCTGCATGTTTCTTTTATTTAAGGGCTTGACAATAACTCTCCTATTTCATAGCTATTTAAAGTAACTGTGTGGGAGATCTCCAAAGTGGATACCATATGTAGCACATGTCTGTGTATCTAAAATACATTAAATCAAGATACACATGAAAAGGCTTCTCTGCTGGCCAAAAAGGCATGTATGCTAACCCTATGGCTTAGAATTTCAGTAGCTAGAAAATCTCTGTATCCTGGAATAAATACATCGTGATTACAATATATCTTTAGCTTGCACCAAATTACCCTAAGGGTAGAGTAGAGATAAGAGATAAAAACAGAGCAATGTCTCTTTGCAGGAGATAGCTCGTATTTCCTTAGGAGTTAGACTGATTCCCAGTTTCTATACTTTCTATCTATCTGCAGTTTATCACACAAAGTTCTTCATGGGAATTTCAAATCACTTGCACTAGGTTGCGCAGATTGCTTTAGACCCAAGGGTTGGCATTAAAGCACACACTTGCCAGAACTCTTCTGCTAGTGGTCTGTGTTGCACAGTTATTGCTGGTTTTAAGTCTCAGTGCAGCAGTCTTGTTTGTAGCACAACACAATCCATGACTTTCCCATCCAGGGTTGACAGTTGGATTGTGCAGTTTGTTGAGGTTCTTTCCCAAATACCTTCCACCGCGTTTTTTCTCTGTCTATAAGCAGTATATTTTCAACACAGCTTGTTTCCTTCTGTTATTTCTTTTCTCTCTTCTGTCATCCTGCCCTATTCTGTCTTAGTGCCCTTCTATATTCTGCTTTTCTCCTCCCTCTTCTTTCTTTCTTTTTTCCTCTCACTGGAATATATTTAGCATGTGTTTGGGGATTTTGACACCAGCTTTCCTCTGCTCAGTGAGTCACAGGCAAGTGCTGTCTCATGGGTAATCTGACAGACAGGATCCACCCCTCCTCTGCATGTGGAGTTTCCATGGGCTCCCAGAGCCCTGACTTGCAACCTCCGCAAGTAGAGGGAGATAGCAAGGGGCTGTGCAGGAGCCCCCTGTGGCACATCTCCATGCCACTGCCACGCTCAGAGCCTAGAGCTCATCCTCTAGGAAGTCAAGCTCTTCCGCGCTCTGGTAACTCAGTTACTTGAAGGAGAAAACGTAAAGCCCGTTGCTTTGGTTTTCACTATCTTAAATGAGACCCTCTCCTAAGGAACTAGGTTTCTTCACTACACGGATTTTGCACTGACAGGTGTTATCCTAAAGCTTAACCTGCCATTCAGGGCCTGTGGGTTTTGAATTTGTTCCTCTTCCTGAGGAGAGTCACACAGCCTGGCCCAGAGTTCCCTAGCTGAAATCAGACAGATGAGAACATAGGATGGTGGGTTTGAAACAGCACAAGACCGGAAGACACACTTTGGACATTGACCTGCAGAGGCTTAAGTGAACGTCTCCAGCAAAATGGGAGCTCCTCTCCGGAGAAGGGAAAGCTATGATATGTATTAAAAAAATGAACAGAAGAAAGTGCAGTGCTTCCTGAGTTTCCCTCTGATATGTTAATTCTGCTGTTTTCAGAAGGTAAGCTAAGAAGTAGAGGTACCTCTGAATGACGTTAATGAAGCCATTCGTTTGGCATTAAACTACTGTACAGTCCTCTGGAGAAACACATGGCTACATTCTTTCCAAATGAAGTCATATATTATTGGAAGAAGGACACATCTTTGAAAGAATTTGAACTTATCAGAGTTTTCCTCTGTTATATGAAACTATTTAAAAAGAATAACCAGACTGCAGTTTGATAGCTATTTCCTGTTAGAGATTATTTGGCGTAGTGATGGCCCTTTTTCACACTGGAGTAACCCTGGATTTATTTTCAGGGGAGGCAGTGACGTAATGGGTTATCCTGAGTTTTCTAAGAGCAAAAGGAACCTGAATTGCCAGTGATTTGCTGTGTGAGATGTGACAGCTCTGTGTATCAGTTTCCATCTTTTTTTAATTACTGGTTTTGTAGGCTTGTTTGGCTCTTTCTTTTTTCTTTTTTCTTTATTTCAGAGTTAATGACTTTGATTAAAATACTTTGACACAGCTACAAAATAAGCTCTGTATCACTGATAATTTTGTCTTTGCCCAGTCACGCATTTGATACTCTGTTCGATCTCTGTGGTGATGTTCTGATTTATTTTTTTAAGGTATCATGTGACCATCAATCTCTTTGATTCCTTTTAAACTTCACCTTTTAATGTTTTCTTGGCAATATGCATAAAAACAGTAATATAACAATTTACATAGTAGTTCCATCTCATAGTACCAAATCGCTTCTTACAAACATTGGTGGATTGTCTCACAACGTGGATAATGGTACAGGTGAACATTGTTATACATAATAATTTTGTTATAAGTGGGAAGACAAAGGCACTCAAATTTTAATTGGCTTGTTTAAGATTGCAGTGTATCTTTTACTGCAGCAGAATTAAGAGCAAGCCTGTTTTAGGTTGTAACAAAAGACAATGATCCTTTCTCTTCATCCACTTCTTTACCATCCAGTTTTGTCTCTTGCTCTCTAGCGTAAAGTCTAGCTATTTTCTCATCGACAGCAGATTTTTGTCAAGCGTCTGGTTGATTTTCCCAAATGGATGTGTGGCAGCTGTGTTTCTTCCCTTCTTTTTCATCACTGCCAGCCTCCTTCATACAAGTCTCCTATGAGGGAGTGCCATGTCATCTTCTCAATTTCTTACTCCGTTAGTAAGTGTGGTTCATTGGCTGCTGTTAAATGAATGACACTTTTCACCTGGAGGATCCTTCTTCTAACAGTGAAACAGAACAGTGTATAAACTTTCATGCTTTTTGCTGTCACCTAAAAAGCATTATCAGTTCATAAACTGTTATCAGGAGGGCTTGGTGACTGTGGGAAATTAATGTGTTTTTTTTTTAATTCTGTTATTTAACTACACTAGAAGACAGTGAAAATATTTAAAATGCAATGCTAGTGTCAAGCTTCCATGTATATAATTGCTGTAGTAGCAGCCTTTGGGAAAGGGAAGGAGGCTTATCCAAGCCAACATAAATCACAAGTGAGATGCCCATGAGATAGTCTTGCTCAAAAGATATAACCATGTCCAAGAATCTCTGCTTTTCAGCACTGAATGCAAACTGCTTTCAAGGTATGACAGCGTTAGCCTGTTCGCTTTCACCATCCTTCTTACATGTCATTTTAAAAAATTATTTCACTGTGTATTTCGACCTTTATTTTGAATGTTTGTTATGATATTGCCGTGGTGGGGGAAGAGGAGAGAAATCACCTCTTTCAGATAGCCTGAGATCTCAGCTGGTTTTACGTTGCTACTTTGCCTTTGCTAACCGTGGTCACATGAGGGCACTGCGTCTGAGAACAAGAGTTTTAGTTTCTTCATGATGGCAAACACAGTGTACTGTCAGTCATTTATAGATTATACATCATTATGTGTTACCAGAGTAGCTCCTGAATTTGAATCTAGTTTTGGCATCAGAAGGACTAAGTAAAAAAAAGAATACAAATGGCAGAAGGTGTGTTGAGGTTTATCTTAAGGAGCTGATGTACCTCTGGTAACAAGAACTCTATAGTTCAGGCATATTTTTTAATCTTTGGTTATGAAATAGAATCAGTCCTTCAAAGCTCTGAGAATTATTTCTTTTGTTTGACCTGTTTTTACTCTGGAAAAGTAATATATGCAGCAGCTTGTTGATTAGCTGTTGTAAGCAGTGCAAGCAATAAGTCTCGATAGAGATTTAGTTCCTAAACATGAATCTTTCGGGTATTTCCCTTATAAAATAGAGCTTTACCACTGCTGCTGGTAGGTTACATCATGGTGGTCTCATTCAGATATTTTTTTTTTTGCCCAGTTGTACTTGAAGATTTTGCTGTTGTAAAAATGTTGGCTGGGAAGAATGATCTCCACAGGTGTGTAATGTGATATAAGGCATATGTACAAGCCAAATTCAGGAAAAACACTAGTGGAGGGATCGGGGAAGGTTGTAGTGATTACTGAGTGATGCTCTGGCCTGCTCTCTCATGTCTGGCAGGCTATATTACAGTGGTGAGTTTAACACAGCTTTTAAAAACAGCAGATTTCCTGGTTAGGGTATTAAAGGTCATGCAATGCTGTTCTTCACATAACTCGTTTCGCTCTGGCAGCTTATCTGAGCTACGCTAGCTGAAATAAGCTACACTTAGAGCATTGCTGTTATAGCTGTTTTTTAAGGTAGAGCTGTCTATAAACTCTCACCAAACAAGCTTCAAATTCCACATGGCTTTTCCCAGAGTAAGAATCCTCACTGTTAGGCTGAACATGTTTAGTTTATTTTGGATGCTCTGTGGACTTGTAAAGTGCTTCATACAACGCATGCTATAAGGACAAGGTGAGAGTTTCATTTCTCTGAGCATGCTGTAACCCATCAGTGTTGGGTCTTCTTGTTTGCAGAATGGTTTGTCTCCATTGCACATGGCAACACAAGGAGATCATCTAAACTGTGTTCAGCTTCTGATTCAGCACAACGTGCCTGTAGATGACGTCACTAATGACTATCTGACTGCGCTGCATGTCGCCGCCCACTGTGGCCACTACAAAGTTGCCAAGGTTCTCTTGGACAAGAAGGCTAATCCTAATGCCAAAGCACTGGTGAGTACACAGCGGGTTACTATTCACATCTAAACATTCTTCCAAAGTTGCCATGAGATTTATTTGAGTTATTTTCTGCCTGCTGATGGCTGACAGTGAGGGTATGTTGTATTACTACAGCCCAAGAGAGGATGCTCGAGGTTCAAAGCATTGATAATGTGTTAGATGCAATCAGAGCAGACCCTTGCTTACAGGTGATCAACAGGGATTTATGTATTTCTAGTGTAACTAGAGCACTTTTGCCTCCTGGTAGCTTGTTAAGATTCTGAATGGATGAAGCAGCTGCAGATGTAACTGCTGTAGTTTTTAGTATGGAGAGAATTCTCATTTTATAAATGTTTGTAAAGAGAAGATAATCACCTTAAACCTTAAAAAATAAGAGAATTTTTATTAGCTCTCAAAGATGTGCAACGGTAAAAAGTAAGAATGAGTTGCGTAAGGAATATTTGTGGTATTTTGTAATTATATCAATGGCGCCACATGCTTTTTTGCTTTAAAACCAACTTCAGCAGTAAAACCTGTTAGTGTAATTAAACTGCATACAAACTGAATTCATTTTGTTCGAAATTGTAGTTGCAATCCACTGTCTTTAAAATGTGTTTTTTTGTTTTGTTTTGATGGGTTTTCAGTGACTGTTCCAAACAAATTTACATTCTGCAATGAATCAGGGTGACTGGTTTCACAGCTACTAACTCATTCAATCCCTGCAATGTTATGTGAGCTCCTGAAATCCTCAAAAGCTGGGTGGGATTGTTTCTGTTTTGAAAATAGCATAGGCTCCAAAGATTTGCTTCTCTCTACCTTTCTGGTTTTTGTGTCAGATCAACCTGTCTTCAGGTGGTTTTGGTCAAGGTATTATGATATATGGGTTTTGTTCTAAACAACTGGCAAGTGGGGAGGCTTGTGGGCCCTGTAATATTTATCTTGGTCTTCTGTAATAATCAAAGCATCATCAGTTTTAGCTTTTCAGAGTTGCTAGCAGTGGCCTCTGATTGGTCTTCTAACCTAGCCACTGATTTCCATTTCACCTAAATCAATTAGAATTTCCTTTTATTCTGTCCTGATCCCCACTCAGGATAATTAAGCAGAAGGAGCCTGAGTGTAGTGTCTGGAATTTGGGCTCACCTTTCCCTGAAACACGTCTGAGCTTACCCTGAGCACTGTCCACCGTTAAGGAGCAGAGTGGAGAGCTGCTCACACTTAACTGGAACAGACAATTGCACTGACCTCATGTTACAAAAGCATATGATATTCTTTACAATATGGCAGGTAGCAAAACTATTTTTGATCAGATCTGGGCTGTTTTCAGAATTGTTTTGTGAAGGCTTTTTTGATGAATATACAGAGTGGCATCAGCATTCAGTGCACTGGTATTGTACCAGTCTTGGATGCTGTGGACAGCTTATTTTCCTGTTTTACTTGTTTTCTGCTATATCATCTCATGCTAAATAAGGTGGTAGTTTAAAATGTTCATACTGCTGCACATGCAATGTTTTTGAAGTGCTCTTTTCACCAGCAGTTCTAAAAAGTCCAAAAAAAAAAAGGGGGGGGGGGTTGCAAAAAAAATAAAAACCACAATGAACAGTGAATAAACTTCAGCAAACGTGAAATTTTTGATAGTTTTAGGTTAAATGAGAATTTTTAAAAAGAATTTTTTCATTGGAGTGGCCAATATATTTCATAATAAGAAGTGACTGCATAAGATCGTTTTTTTCTTACTTCTTTAGAAGTTTTTTCTCTGTTTTACACGAACAATTTAGTGAAGCCAAAACAAATCTGGGAGGTGTTTTGTTATCACAGAGGAATATTTTATGTGAATTCCATACCCAATTCTACATTTAATGACATAAGCAGTATCAAAAAGTGTGTTCTTTCTCACTTACAGAATGGTTTTACACCTCTGCACATTGCCTGCAAGAAGAACAGAATAAAAGTAATGGAACTACTTCTGAAGCACGGTGCATCAATCCAAGCTGTGACTGAGGTAAGAAGTGGTCTTTTCACATTTATCTTTTTTTTTTCCTACAAAATTCATTGTATCTATATTGAGTAATATTTGAATGTGCCATTCAAGTCAACAATGAGTTTCAACTAGATATTACCAAATAATAGAACTGAGTAAAGTCAGTTGCCCTAATGGATCACAACACCCAACAGTTTATATACTTGGGGAATACAGTGGGGATAACAAGTGAAACATAAGAGGTAAAATTTTACAGATTATCATTTCTGCCTATTTCTGTCTGTAATTAAATGCACAGAAGATGAAATTCACCCTGTTAAGGAGATCAAGGTGAAGACTGTGCTTCATTCAAGTCCTAATTCTAAAGGTGGTGTAATTCACAGACCTTGTTTTGGCTTTCCACGCAGAAATGATGCTCACTCCCCATCATGAGTCATCACAAATTCATTAGACAGCAATCAATATGCTGTTATTTCAGTCAGTGTGAGATGGTCTATACCCAGTTATTGGCACAATTTAGAGATTAACTAGGAACCTATAGGAAAATTTGGGTTCTTCGTATATGTATATTCTGCTAAGTTCAGAGCAAAGGTCACATGTATGAATATGTGACCACCATGGAAGAAGCAGATTAGAAAATTATAAACAATTCCACTGATTAAACAAGGTACAAATGGGAGCAGCTCATATCCCTAGAATGGAGTCTCATTTGATCCACAGGGTTTTGTTCTAATTATTCACTAGCAAATCACACAGTTCCTTTCCTGGCTTTCTTGAGAGAGAACTGAGTCTTGCTACAGCTCACATACCTCCAGATTAGTTGATTTAAAACCACAGGGCTTGTAGATACAGCTTGCAGATTCTAGTTTAAAGTCATGTTAGCAGATGAGTGAGAGGCACTAACAGAACTTTAACAGAAGAGGCGCCATATCTGTCCTCCATATTAATCAGCCACCATGGAAGCAGAAAAACTATCTGTTCAATTTTATCCCTTTCAAATACAAAGAATTAAAAGAATGAAAAATAACAGCAATACATAACTACATGTTGTTGTGTGAGTAAATCAGGTTAACCATCTGATCAGTACCCTCTGAATTACTTTTTCAAGCAGACTTTCCAAAAGCAAGAGGTCTTCCTTTATTTCCTGTTGCTACCTCACCACACAATCTCACACCACATTTTACTGCATTTGCTGAGACTCATTGTGGTACTTTACTGCAGGGCTCTGCCTGCTGTCCCGCCTCTTTCACTGGCTGGTGATACTGTAACAACCTTTCAAGGCAGAATTCAGAGCTGTGGTACTTAGCAACCATACATTACCAAATGTGTTACAAGTAGCCATTGATGCATATAAATTGTTTATTAAAGGTAATACTTTTTATTTTTTTCCATGGCAAATTCTGTTTTCCAGGTAGATTCCTTACTTCCATTTGTACATTCCGTTTTCAGCTGCAGGCTTGAATCTCTGCAGTATGAGTTAGCGTTTATGGTCAAATATGACACACGTGTATTTTATTTCTACAGTCTATTATTTTAAAAGTATTTACTAAATTATGTGAAACAGAAAAAAGAAATAACATACTCAACCAGTTTTTCTGCCTTTCTGCTCATGTTTGCTGTTCTGAATGAGAAAGGAACAGAAGTGTGTTTACCTCGCCTCTACCCTCCTGGGACTTGTGTACATGAATGGGGAAGTTGCCTAATCAGGGCATTTCCAGAGATCCACTGAGGTTTCTCCGTCTTGTGGTAGCAATGCTCCCTTTTTCAGTCTCTGGCTGACTTCCTACAACTGTGCAGAAGCAGCTATGAAGAGGCTTTAGGGTAATTCTACTTGGAGAAATATTAACTGTTGATTGGATTTCTAAGGTGCAGATTTACAATGGTGATGGTGCTGCAAGGTGCTAAGGGAAGGGGGAATTTTCTTTAGTGTATGTTGTTTGTGTCTGTGCCTCTGGCTGGATGCCATGGTTTTGAATTCAGTTTCTCATGGAGAAACAGTAGGGATGGAGCTCACCACTGAGATGAATAGGCCTTTTTGTTCACCCAAAAGCAAATGGATTTGGTGGGGACAATGGACGCTGCATCTTTTTTGCATTAGCTGTATGTTGCAGAAAGTCTTATCTTTGTACTGAATTCCTAGAGTGTTTTTCTGTTTGCTCATGAATCATGCTCATAGGTGTTTCAAAATCTGTGTGCCCTTTATTTTAAGGATATGTATATGTTTTTGAGGAGACAAGATCCTCTCAGAAGAGTAAGTGCTTGGGCTTACCTAGTTCAGAATAACTTTTTTGTTTCCCCATGGCAATCTTGTAAAGGAGTGTGGAAGCAGACATTTAAGTTTGATGTTGATTTGGTTTTCAGTCGGGCCTAACTCCAATCCACGTTGCTGCCTTCATGGGACATGTAAATATTGTATCGCAGCTAATGCATCATGGAGCATCACCCAATACGACCAACGTGGTGAGTAACAGGTTGCTTTTCAGCGCAGCAGAACTGCAAATGCGTTATTGTATCTGCGAGCAGCACTGTTGTGAAGTGCCGAATTCTGGGTGGGTGTTGGCCACCCACCTCCTTGGCAGTCATGGCTCCTGCTGGAGTCACAAGAAGATGCAGCCTGCTGGCTTCTACTTGGGAGACGCTTGACAGGTTAATGAAACCTCAGAAGAGGCTGACATTAAGCAGACTCTTTTTAATTTATTTTCTGAAGTAAAGAATGAGAACATACTGTAGCTTCTCTCATGTAATTTTTGAGATGTGTACTTGACTGTTGAGCACTGTTCTTTGAGGATCCCAGGGGCCTACCGTTTAAGGGAAGTTCTGCTGTTACCAACAGATTGCAACAGATTGCTGGGACATATTGCCTGTGTCCATACAGCCATACAAGTGTGCTTTTATACTGGATGTGCACTGTGTGCCCCAAGGCTCTCGGGGCATGTGTAAACACTGAAGTCGTTAGATGGTACTTGGAAGCTGAGAAATGGGGGGAAAGCAGAAGCTTGTTGATTCTTCTTAGCACTTTGGCCTCAAAAATCTTGCTTTCAGCTTCCATACACAGGTGCAGTTAGAAGAGAATCTTGTAATAAAGCCTTCATTCGCTGATTGTATACATTATGTAAATTTGCAACACCATTTTTGTAAATTAGGTGTTTGTACCTGAAGACATGCTGACATCCAAACATCTAGAAAGCAGTTTCCTTTCTGAATTTATTCTGGTTTCCTTGGGTTTGTCTTTCATTAAGTCTTTGAAACCTTAATGTAATTAGTAGTGATTTTTTCCCCATGTTCTCTCATTTCAGCACTTGTCAGATAACAAATGATACTGGGGCATAAGGCATACAGGAGAAAATCCAGGAAAAATATGTTTCTGAATATACAAAATTTGGAAAAAGAAAAAAAGGAGTTTGACCAAATTGGGCTTTATTTAAATGGACATAATCTTAAACACTGTTAGTAAAGTGGTAGTAAGTACAAAAATTGCACTTTCTTTACAGCAAAAGGCTAGACATAGAGACACTGTTGTGCTGAGAAAGTGAAATAAATTGCTTTGTAGCATACAGCTCAGAGGTCAAATATTGACTTAATCTCCCATCTTGCTCACAGAAAACCCCTACAAAAGATTCTAGTGGTGATTATTCTGACTTGGATCACCAGTATATTTGTGTTTATAAAATATGTTGCATTTGTTTTTTCTGTGTTTTTTCTTTGATTTTTTTTTTTATGCCACTGCTTGCTAGAGAGGAGAAACAGCGCTGCACATGGCTGCCAGAGCTGGCCAAACAGAGGTTGTTCGATACCTAGTACAAAATGGAGCTCAGGTGGAGGCTAAAGCTAAGGTAAGGTGATGGTCCAGGTATAATAACCCTGTGTTATTTATATTTAACAAAGCAGGGAATCGCATTCATCCTGCATGTGTCATTTGGCAAGAGAAAGGGAGATGAAGTCAAGGACCTTGGCGTAATGACCACTAATATTTTGTTACATACTTTGTTACTGTAGTCATGAGTGAGCTGAATGTAAGAGGGAAGGCAGGAGATGCTGAATTGATACCATGCCTGTTTTTTCACCCAATTTTAATACAGACTATTCTGTCTTTGAGTGTTGTTTTGAGGTAGGAGACAGGACAAGGGGGGAGGAATGCCTCAAATCTGTTTTTATTTTTGCGAAACTGTAATCCCTATGCTGCTGGTATCTGCTGTCATGCCCCTGAAGCATCAGCCTGTATGCATTCAGAGATAGTTATGCTTCTAAAGAACACTTCTTAAAGAGCCCACCAGAGAGGTGGTAGCTCTGAAACTCCTTAGAAAACAGGTGTGGGAGCTCTGGGGAGAGGATACAAAGGAAGAGCTGGAGGGGACTGTCTTAGGTAAGGTAGAAATGCAGCAATATCAAAAGAAGAGTAAGTTAACTGTAGGAGTTGCTCAGTAGCAGATGAAGATTAAGGACAGCAAGTCGAACAGTGGGTGGATGCGTGTGGTAAGCTCTTTCAGTTGAAATATAGCTGTTGTGGAAGAAAGAGAAATGTATTAATTTGAATTATTTCTCTACCTCTCAAAGAGTTGAATATAAAGGAGGCTATTTTGACAGTTCCAGGTAACTGATACAGTGGGAGATGCTGTAAAAGGCAGAAGAATCGACAGGGTCAGTGGAAGGAAAGAAATTAGAGGACACTGGAAGAGCAAATTGTTATTACAAGATGGCTCAAACAGTGAAGAGCATGTGCAAGAGAAAAGCAAAACTCTGTGTCAACACAGCCATTGACTTGACCTGGCTGCAAAATGGGTTGGTCTGTCTATGAGAAAAGCAAGCTGTTAAAGGAGGTGTGGGCGCAAAGTCAAAGAAAGTCTAGAAGGCACACAAAGGGGATGTAGCGTAGGGCTGGAAAAAAGGAGCAGACTCTACAGAAACAATTGCAGCTGAGGAAGATGAAGGAAGAAAAAAAAATGGTCAAGAGCCGCTGAATAATCATAGAAAATTACAGAAATAAGAGTTCCAGGAAGCACACAGGGAAAGGAGATAAATGGACACAATATATGGCAGTCTTAATAGATCAAACCAGAAAACCCTTTTTTTTTTTTTTTGAAATGACTAAATGCATACAATTTCAAAGAAATCTATTTTTCACTGTGAAATTATTATCTGTGAATTGGCTCACAAATAAAGTTACTAGTAAGAGCGTCTACTTATAAGGAACTCTGACTAAATATTTATAGCAGACATATTTCATATCTGGAAGCAGACTGACAATAGAAGTGAATTATGTCTTTGAAAATTTGCAGACCACATCCTTGAGCTCGTACTCAGAAGCACAGTCATGCAAATATTCTCTAAATAATTTCACACAATGAACTAATTTGTGCAAACTGCCATTGTCTATGATCAATTTTTTATCAGGAATAACAACTAAATACAAGTAATAAATTATATGCCAGTGCTGACATCAGCAGTGAGGAATTTGTGGTAAACAGGCATAAACTGGAAATGCTTAAGAATCATAAAGGCTCTTCACCAGCTGGAGGAGAATTTCCCTGCAGGGAAGCAGCATTCACATCCTGACACTGTCATCCTAAATCTCAAAGGTGTAAAATCAGTGTCTTGTAGTACATGGGCAGAAGTTTCTCTGTCAAAGAACACCCCAAAAATTCTCTACTGCAAGACATGGGGTTGCACTACTCAAAAAGAAGGGAATTCAGCAGGGAAAAATGGGTAGACAAAGCTGTTTGAATACATTTATGGAGAAAAGGAAAATTATAAAGTCACGGACTTCATTGGCCATACTGTTGTAATGGTGTGCTTTCTCCAAAAATTGTGCAGCTGGAGTGGGGAGGACAAAAGTACAAAACCAAATAATGAACAAGAAAAAAATTATCAATTAGACACTCTGAACAAGGTCACAAACTACAGCAGTATTTTCACTGAAAAATAAACAGGCTCATGACAGGACAACCCCTATACATATAACGATTAGGGTTATTGCGTTCAGAATAAGCCATGGGAAAAAGACGGACTTGCAGCATCAGACGTTTTGACTTTTTTTCTTCCTAATCTTTTTTTCATGGTTGAATTTCATAATAATACATCTTCAAAATGTTGTATAGAAGTTAATTTTTACAATTTACCTCCAATTACCTCCACTGTAAAGTTATCTGTAAAATATCAGCAGTAGAACAAACAAAAAAACCCACACTAAATATGGTACTTAATACAAGTTACTAGGTAGTTAATATGCTAAGCACCTCAGGTTCTTCCAAACAACTTGAGTTGTTAAATGTTGCTGGGAATCATAAAGGAGGTCAAGATGTGAGAAATAGATCTATACATTCACTGCATTTTGAGGGATTTCAACAGGAGACTCCATGCACCTCAGTGGCAAAGTAAAGTGAGGCAAGTCCAGATTAAGGAAGTTGGTCAGTTTATTTACTGCTGCGGATTATGCATCTGTCTGGAATATTCTGTGATGCATCAACAAAGCATAATGTATCTTTATGATATGACAGAGAGAAAACCAAGGTTCCATCTTCACCAGGTACGACCTCAAGTAGAGTTAATGTTCATCTATAATTTTGAAACGCAATAGAATCTGAGCAAATATTTTCTGTCAAAATATGAACCTTAGTTTTCTTATGTAGAATTGTGCTTATTCCTTTATGTTTAGGATGACCAAACGCCACTGCACATTGCTGCTCGGCTGGGAAAAGCAGATATAGTACAGCAGCTGCTACAGCAAGGAGCATCTCCAAATGCAGCTACAACGTCTGGCTATACGCCCCTGCATCTTTCTGCTCGAGAAGGACATGAAGATGTAGCTTCTGTTCTTTTGGATCATGGTGCATCTTTAGCTATCATTACCAAGGTAAGGGAGTTGCAAAGTGATAGCTTCAGTAGTAAAATGTATCTGCAGCAAGTGCTACTTTTGAGTTAAATATGGTTAGATATATATATATGTGTGTGTGTGTATACAAATGATATGAAAATGAGCTGCATGTTGTTAAGAGTACGAAACTTCACGCTTTTACCTCAGAGCCTGATGTGTAACACATCCTAGTGATCAGACATGCATTTGTTCAGAATGTAAGGAATGCAGGGTAGAAATTCCTGACGGGAGTTGATAAGCTGTTGCTTTGCTTTGTCCTTGGTTCTTTGGTAGCGTGAGGAAAGGAACTGGCTCTTCCCTTTTTACAGCCCTTTTGTTGCAGATAGGGCTTTCCCTTGCAAGGGAGAGCCTTCAGACCTGCCAGGGCAGTTGGGAAGCTGCAGACTTGCTGCCTGTACTTGGGACTGTTTAAGGGGATGGATAGAAATAGCAGTATACTTGTAGATCAGAGGCAAACCTTGCCCTGAATGTCTAGGCGCTGTAGGGAAAAGAGTGCTCGAGGCTGTTATGTAATTGCTGTCTCTTACAGAAAGGATTTACTCCTTTACATGTGGCTGCAAAATATGGGAAAATTGAGGTAGCGAACCTCCTGCTTCAGAAGAATGCATCTCCTGATGCTTCTGGAAAGGTGAGACAGAAGAGGGTCACTGCCACTTGGACAGCAAACATCTATACGCGCATAATATTCTAGTAATACCCTTCTTGCCATTGCACACACTAATATCCACGGCCTGGATTTAACTGGAATAGGCTTTATGTAATATCCTAGTCCCTGTTGGGGCTGTCAGGAGTCTGCAAAATCTTGACAGAAGTGACTTTTATTATCATTAATTGACAACAAAATTGTTATATTCTGTCTGTATCCATCCAGGGGAATAGAGACAAGCCATTCCACTACCTTCCTGCCTAGACTATTTGCAGTCCTTATCAGAGTATTCAGGCAGCTGGCTCTGCTCCTCCAGGTCCCATGACAGGGGGCAAAGCCCAGTAGGACCTGAAGCTTTTTAAACTGGCCCGGCTCACACTTTTACGGATCCAAGGGACAGTTTACTTTATCCACTGCTGTAAAAGAAAAACATTGCTGAGGTTTTGACGTCAGGGTCAAAATTCCTTACTTGCTGTGTCCTGGGGGCAGCACAGATACTTGCTTCTCTATTCATCTTCCCTGGGAAAAGTGAAAAGGGCTTTCACAGCTCAGTAAAGATTTTAAAATCCCTGTTTTGTTTTTTGATTCAAAATTCATCAAAGACTCCTGATACATGAACAAATAACAAATGTGTTTTTTCACCTTATCTGCTCTAGTTTTCCAAACGCTTTAAGTTTTCCCTGGAGAGGGTGTGTAACAGCACTTGTTTGTTCTGCGTGTGTTTTTAGAGCGGTTTAACACCACTGCATGTAGCTGCACACTACGATAATCAAAAAGTGGCACTCCTACTGTTGGACCAGGGAGCTTCACCTCATGCGTCTGCCAAGGTACAAGTACTGGCCACTCTGGGGAACAATACCTAGGCCTTTTGTCACTGTATTGCCTATCTACCTCTGCTCTTTCTAGAATTTATGTGCTTGCAATTACAGGGAACCCAGTGATTTTTGTTTTATCATTCTCACACAACCACATAAAGCTCTGTAGGTTGTTAGAATGATTCTGCAGGTGAAAATAGGGGAGAAAAAAAAAAGGCAAGTATAGATGTAGAAAAATCTGAAATCTTTCATTTCAGTGAAGTTCAATCTCAGTAAATACTGAGCCTTGCTTTCACTTGTCCCATCTCCTTAGTACCTCAAAGCCAGCCAGCTTTATATCATTGCATCTTAACATCTGCGTAAGGCAAGCTTGGAGTTAATTCTTTGCTATACAGAGGTAGTGCTCCCAAATTGTGCCACAGGAGGTGTGAAAAGTTTTTCAGTACAACATACAGTATTATTAATGTGCTTCATGGTATTTCTACCTCAGTGTAAATGGACTGTTGAGAAAATAAAACTAGCACAGCCTTGCTTGATTTGTAATATACTGTAGGCAAGACAACACATAGTGTAAGACTTCAGAGGATGTGAAAGAACAAATACTTGCATGTGTAACAATTTTATGAATAAGACAAATTTAGAGAAGCTTAAAGTCAGTATCTTTTGTGGATCTTAGTTTTAAATACTGGCCAATAATCAATAGTTGGACAACAGCAATAAGTAAAGCAGGGTGGAGGTCTGTGTAGGTTTAGGTGGGGTAAGTGCAGTGTAAATACGCAATCTGAAACAACCCAGATGCACTCCTAAAATCACCATGAAGAAGCACCGTGGAAAGCTAGTGGAGATGCTAGTTTCGTACATAGACAGCACTCCTTGATTTACGTCCTCTCACACATGACTGAGTACAGCCATAACAGGAGAGCCCTTCTGCATGGCTAAAGAGGAGGACAGAGTCTGTCATGCATGGTAGGTCCCAGAGCTTATGGTGCAAAAGAGAGGAAAGTTAAACAAACATGGATAGCCAGCAGCAATGGCACAGTCTAAAATCAATAATGCCAATAGTGGTAATCTGCCAGAGTGGTGCCCCAGGAAGTGAACTGGAGTGATCTCTGATCTTTTACTACTGCAACACAACACTCTTAAATGCCACTGTGGGGAAGGACAGGCCTTCTGAAGGGGACAAGAAGGCACTGACCTGGTTTTCACTGAAAGAAACTGCCAGTGGAAGCTATGCATCATGTAGGGGCAGGGATTGCAGCACCCGCTGCCAAGGGCTTAGGAAGCCCAAACCAAGGTGGAAACACTATAGACTACAGTGTAATACTACACAAACTGTGTCAGGTCACCTTACCTTCCCCATCTGTTTAAAAAAAAAAAAAAAAGTTTTGCAGCTGCTACTTCATGCCTTCAGTGCCAGCTGTAAGTCTTCCTAAAAGAAAGCATTTGTTAGTATTCTGCAGCAAGTGAGCCACAGCAACACACTGAGCAGAGCATCAGTACTAAATAAAATTAATGGTAGCATGTTTGTTGCGCTTTAGGCACCCGCAGTGCAGTCATCTGAAAGATGATGTTGGTTAACAGCAGATGATTTCCCATTTCTTTTGTAAATGTGGTCTAATAAGTAAATGTGTTACATCATAGATCTCATCACTAGCTACACAGTTAGTTTCATCAGCAGTTGCTTCCTCTGTGACACTCCTCTCTTTAATATTCATCTTAAGAGTGGCTTGTTAGCCAGGCCTTAGAGGAATCGGTGAAAGGGGATGAGAGGTGGCCATGACTGAGTACAGCACTGTGATAAAAACAGTTACCCAGACGAACCATTCTTCTTTCTTATAGGCTAAAACTAGGCTTGTGCCTAATTTTCATTTGGCGTTCACTTTGCAATGCTTCCCTTCCTTCCCCCACCCTCCACAAACCTCACTTGTTCTCTCTGTCCCTCCGTCTTTAATCTTTCCCCCTTTTTAGCTCTTTTCCCTGGCAGCCAGAATAACCCGATACTCTTCCTCCAAACTTCTCTGTTCCCTTCTGCATTTATTTGTAGTGACAGAGCACAGCCCTTATCAAGAGATGAAGATGCAGTTTGAGACTGAGCTGAATATCAGTTTTTGTTTTTCAGCTCTTTTTGCTTTCCCTTGGTAACCTGCTGTTTTCCATTCCACTGAAGGCAAAGTATGTCCCATTCTGAGGAAAAGGCTTGAAACTACATTTTTTGTCTTCCAAAATATACATGAGCTCCATTGAAAATATTCAGGGTTTAGCATATACACATGATTTAACCCAACTAATTGGCGCTCATGTGGCAATGGCTGTTTTATATTTCAGTCTTGTGCAGGAAGCCTAAGAGAGGGGATTGCATTTGTTTTTCCTGATGTGCTTCATCTTTGAAGTGAACCTTAAGTGGTCATATACTTCCCTCGTTAGCTGTGGCACTGCATTTCCTGGGTGTCATTTTGGCAGTGTTGCAGCCTGCTTTGCTGAGGTGCTGAGCACTCCCACCCTGCTGAAGTTGGTGCGAATTGCGCTTTGAACAAACAGCGTGAGCTGTGTCATGCTGACTGCTCTGAAATATCTTAGTATCTGAGGTCTGAACCAAATCTGAATTGAATTTTGAAGATTACAGAGCCTTTTCCATGTGAAGTTAGTCCTGTGCATCTCTCTCACTTCCAGATTACTCCATTATTCAAATGCAATCTTGCAATTGTTTGTGTGCCCCTGTGTATTTATTCTTTGCTCCTACCTGCATCACCCTATATCTGTTGTGTCCAACCCTGCTGCCCTGCAAGGTACAGGGAGGACACAAACCAGTCGAATGCTTTCTGCCTCTAGATAGATTTTATTGGACTGTGTGACCTGAAATGCACATGGTAATTATGATACCATATGAAATGGTTTATGCAGCTAAGGTCTCAGCCCCCCGAACTTCTTCCTTAATCACATGCGTATGTGTTCATGTTTGCTATGTGCTTTAAAATGAGGCTATAATACATTTCTGAAAGATAGAAAATTCTTGATTAAACAGGTATTGATTGCAATGTGTACCCAAAAGCCAGTCATGTCTTGGTCAATATTTTGGTATTTTCATGCTAATCATTTATATCTATTTATCTGTTTTCTGCCAAATCCATCCTCTTTTAGAATTACAAAATTTTATCATGCAGTAGATACTGCATTTTTATTCTTAGTAGTGGGCTTGCTGGGCGCATGTATTGGAAGGAAAAAAAATACAAGACTAAAGTTATATGCTTTTAATGATTTTCATTTGATCTGAACCAAAGGAGTCTCAATAAGGTTGGAGTACACGCTGCAAGAAAGGACATATTTCACATAAATAATACTTTCATTCACATTGGGAAATAGGAAAACAAAAAACAAAAACAAAAAACACCAGTAACAGCTGTTCTGAGTTATGAACACACATCCTGCTCTTCTCTTTGTTAAAGATTTTATCCCATTGTTTAATGAGTAGCTTGCAATGAAGTGCTTTCTGTTGACAGAACGGCTATACGCCACTGCATATAGCTGCCAAGAAAAACCAGATGGACATAGCAACTACACTGTTGGAATATGGTGCTGATGCCAATGCTGTAACCAGACAGGGTATTGCCCCTGTACATCTGGCCTCTCAGGACGGCCACGTGGACATGGTGTCGTTACTTCTTAGTAGGAATGCTAATGTAAATCTCAGCAACAAGGTAAGTGTTTCCCCTGCTTGGTCCTAAGGCAATAAAAAAACCATAATGACGAAAAGGGTAGGGGCCTACAAGTAAGTTTTATCTAGTGTGATTCTGCAGGTTTTGAAAAACACTGCAGGTGTTTGAATACACGTCATTGTTTCTTCTAGCAAAGAGAGCAGCAGCAAGCACCATGTCAGATTAGATGCACTGTATTTCATAGTACCTAGGTTTTGATGATGGCTAGTGTCACATGCTGCAGAGGAATTTATAAATTCATCTCCCTTCCTTCCACATTATGCTAGTCTACTGCCAGAGAAAACGTCTTCCTTGCCCTAGCGGTTAGTGGGGTTGGAGTGTGTCATTTAGGATCCTCTAGATATATGTCTGCCCATTAAGCAATGGTAACAACTAGCTTGCTAAGGAAAGCTGATTTTTTAATGGGGTAGTAACAGTGAGGTTGTCTGAGATTTTATTCATTAATATAAGTGATTCTTCCTCCCCAGGGTGTGTTCCTCAGAGCACAGTGACTTTCAATGTAATTTCTCCTGGGGACAGGAAAGGGAAGCTAGTAGATTTTAGCTTCTGTATGACTTTATAGACTATTAAGTCTGCTCTATGGTGATGTTTCTAGCAAATGTGCAGCCTTTAATTCNCCCCCAGCCATTAGAGATATTGTGAAGTGCAGTTTCAGTATGGATTTATGTGGCTAAAGTAGAAAGGCAAGTGACAAATTTTTCATGGAGAGAGTTTCTCGTTCTCAACAGGTACAAAGACTTGGTGTCCTCTGAGGCTGGGGGTGGTGCTGCACAGGACTGCTATGTTTTCCCATTTCTAACTTTACAGTTTGCTTATTTTCGGCCCCTCCTTCAGGTAGCTTCTCTTGCAGCTGTTGATTTGCCCTCCTCTCAGTCAAGAGAATGGGGTTGTGCAGTGCTGCGTACGCTTTGTATCCCTGTAGTTCAATTTGCCATGTACAAATTCTGCACCACACTGGCTAGCTTGGCTTTGCTGCTGAGGCTAATATGGAGAGCACGATTACTGCTGCTTGGCATTTCGACTGAGCCACACCAGACAAGAATTACCTGCAACATCCTTCAATCGACAATGTTACTGCTCAGTTATAATCTCTAGTTTGTCATTATACAGATAACATCACCTTTTGAAAATAGTTCTCCTGTACTCACTTAGGGTTGCACATTTCCTGTGAGCTCAGCACCTATATTTGAAGCCAGATATTTAAAGCACACTAACTTTAGAGTTTTGCAATGGGAGTAAAAGGCCATTTGTTTTCTTCAGGGTCCACAGGTTGGTTGGGAGCTGAGTACTCAGAGCCCCAGTGTGGGCACTGAGCACTTACTAAACATTTTTAGAAGTTTTGGCTCATCATATCCAGGTCTCATTAGGTAATTTGCAGTTGTTTGCTTTTATATATTTATGCAATGTGACCCACCTAAGCTGTGAACAGCATTGCCTGTTCGAGAGCAGTACAGTTACTGCAGTTGGTGAGGAATCCACACTGCAAGATGTGGGGTGGAAGGTATGCAGTTCTGTGGAGATGAATTTGGGTTTAAGGGTAGGAGACTACTATCAGTAAAAGGTAAGGCTTAAATTTGAGTCAATATTGCTACTAGAAAACTTCTAGAAGTCTAAACAGTCATTCAATAGTTCTTTTAAAGTCTTACTCATTCTAAGGAAGTGAATTAGCCAGGAGGGGGAAGAAAAATTACTGTGTGGCTTTTTCTTCAAGTGCCATAATACAATTTGCTATCCCACATTTAATGTTGCATGAAGCAGTGTTCCTTGTGTAAAAGAAGCATTATCTTCCTGTTTTTTAAATTGTAGTTTCTTGCAATTCAACAAATGTAATCAGGAAGCACAATACACGGATAGCTTGTAAGTGAAGTTAGAGTTTTTCATTTATTAAATTTCAGTAGGACTTTTTGAATCTTATTAATAGTTGAATTTGCATTTAAAATTCCTGTGCTACCTCTGAAGATTGTTACCTGTTGCTCCTAATTTACAGAGCGGGCTGACACCACTCCACCTAGCTGCTCAGGAGGACAGAGTCAATGTAGCAGAGGTTCTTGTTAACCAAGGAGCTGCTGTTGATGCACAGACAAAGGTATGAACGCTACTGTCAGTATGTATTGTTTTCTTTCAGGTAGACAGAAACCTGTAGACTGGTCTAGTAATCAGTTTCTGGGTGAAACTGAAATAACAGCAGTGAATGTTCCTTGTAGTAAGTTGCTGTAGAATATATTTTGAATACTGCAGACATGTAAACTTGAATGCTTAGTATTAAGGTCAGTCTTTGAGCTGTAAGCTTATTTCTTCTATGCCAAATATTTAGATCAATTTAGGTGTATCCTACTATTGTGTTTTACTGAAGGTAAGTGGGATTGATCTGTTCTCTGTGTAAGGAAACTTTCAGAAAAGCTGGAACTCTCTCTACAGAGAGTCATACAATTTTTTACCGTATGCATACTCTCAGCTGCTTTTGGTAGTTTTTACATGTTGCGCATACTTCCCATTCAGCTGACAGTAGAAACAAAACTCAGGAGAACTGTTGTTTAAAACATCTGTATTTATACCAAGAGAAGCAATGTAAATGCAAAGTAGGCATTCCTGGTTATTAAGTGGTTTATAGTTGTCCTCATGACTTAAGAGAGTTTAAGAAATGAAGTAGTCTCCTATTGCTGAGCTGTTGCTAAACAGCCACCCATAGGCATGATTCTGCAAGTACAGCCATTGTTTGTTTGTAAAGACTTCCCCCTACTCCTAGAGCTTGAATCAGCCTTCATGACTGAATGCCTCAATTTCTAAGCCATTTTGTTTTGCAAAGCATAGTGGGCTGGGCTATTTCGTATTATGGGTACATTCTAGGAAACCAACTTTTTCTAGTGTCCCAAACTGAGACTGAGCCAGTGTTCTGATGTACACATTAACCTGTTAGGTTCTAGGTAAAGACTGCTCTATTCTGTCTTCAAAAATAATATTAGAAATGAACCATATAGCTCTTCGGGAGAAATTTGAAATTGTTTATTGCTGTTATCTAATATGAAATACATACACATCGTGGTGCTCTGTTTCAAACTTACTTGCCTAAAAATACTTTCATCTAAAGTAAATATTTGAGAGTTGACTTTCCAGGGTACTTGGGGATGGACATTGGGGTCCCAAACAGTAACTCCTCCTGCTTCATGGCATCAGTTTGAGTATGATGTCTGTGACCTAATTCCAAGAGCCTGTCTACAAATTATTTTATACTTACTGATGGTATTTACAGTGCTCAGAATTTAAAAATGATGATCTCAGTGTTGATTACACTTAAATTCTTCATGCATTGTTTATATCTCTTATATAATCATTAGGTGGATAAGAAACCTGTTGCAATCTAAACGGTAGCTGATCTACAAACCAAGTCTCACAGTCTGATCTGCAGATTGTAGAGACTTGTGCAGAGCAGCAGCTTTCACAACTCCATTACGTGTGTGCCCCAAGTTAGCTGCTGTGCTTGCATCCCAGAAATACCCAGGTGTGTCAGACTGTCCAGCAATATTATCATTTTGTCATCACACTGACATCTCAAAAAGGGCTGAATTCATCATCATCATCTCTGGCTGCAGGTTGGCTGATTATAATCCAGGGTAGAGGGGAAAAGTCATTGGTACCTGATTTTTCTGTTGTATAACTCTAGCTGTACCTTTGTGTTAAGCTATTGATTTCTATGACAGTATTCTGGCATGCAAATTAATAGTTCTGCTGAACTCCCAGGATTTTGTCCAGCTTTATACTTTTATACATGTCCTCAGCCTTTGTTTTGCAGAAAAGTCAGTGTGGGTTCCTATTAGCTGTTAAATCATCCAGCGGCAGATGATGTCTGTCCCGGTTCATTCTTTGCACAATTTCCTCAGATTATGTGGTTGCCTTTCTGGAGAAAGGAAATCTATCTGGTTTTGGTTTCTGTAGAACGACATTGCAGAACTTGCTCTTTTACCTCAGTCAAGAGCTGAATCGCCTGCTAGCCTGTAAAACTTGTCTCTGTTTGCCATTCTTCCACTCTTCCCTGTCCCACAAATAGTAAGTAGTCTAAGGAGACATTTACATCGACAGGTGCAGGCAGTCATGTGTCCTGTTTGCCTGCTCTCTAATGTCCAAATAGGATCCAGTTCTGTACTAGTGGCCTTTTAGTCACATTAGCATGGTACAATGACTGAAATAACTGTCACAGCTGAGAAGGAGAGCATGTTAGTTGGGTCTCAGGGCCAACCTGGCACAGTTGCACAAGCTCTGTGCTTAATTTTGAGCCTCACAGGATGCCAGTATGGTGGAGCAGGCACGAGACTCTGTAGAGAAACATGGGAAAAGGGCTTCCGTTCCTCATTCAGAGGTCTCGTCTGGGTGGAGCCGAATTTCTTAATTGCGTCTCTGAAAATTGAACTAGTCAGTAAAACCATGCAGTAGTTTAAAAAAAAAAAATCATTTGACTGTCTGCAGCTTGCATCCTGTCATCAGTAAGTCATATCGTTTTCAAAAAAAAGGGAAGATCGCTTGTTGTTCACCCTCATTCCTCAGTTATGTATGTAACTTGTGCAAGTAAAGAATAGTTTCCCAGTATACGCTTGCTTCCATGGAATTTCCCCATAGTTGTCAGGAAGTGGAGCAGGGACTCGTAAGTCAGGCAAAGTCCCCAGTATACTTAAGCAGAACTGCTTTGCGGTGTAACAAATCACACGTCTGGGAAAATGTGAATTAGTGATCCTGTAGGTCTCCATGGTGAAAAACACCTGCGATGGCTTGTCCTCCTGCCTACTGTGCTAGCTCACCCTCTCTGCTGTAGGGGACTGCCTGCTCCTTAGGAAGAACGTGCCCACATGCCTTGTAGGATTGCATTAGGGTGGGGTGAGCTTGATGGTTATTCACTGGCATCTGCTGGGTTTGCAGCAGTGAGCCCTGCAGTGGTGAATCTCCAGACTCCACACAGCTGGCCACATGGAGGTCATCTGCCAGATACCCACTCACTGCAACTTGTGGTATAGGACAAGTGACAATGCAGTGCCGTGTGTTTTAGCATGGAATAGTTTCTGGATAAACTGTTGATCATCCTGAGTTTCTAATGAAATAGCTGGCAAGCTCTGAACTTCTACAACGAAGGAAAGTGTTACACTGTAAGAACTGTCACACCTTGACCTCTTATTTAATGCAGGTAAGGTTTAAATGATTGGCTTGTAAAATAGCAGCTCTGTAGTTACAGGCTCTCTTGCAGAGGTGGATTAACTGTTCTGTGGAAATAAAAGGTCTGTGCCTACTGCCCCTAAAACCAGAGGCACTGGGGAGCAAGATACAGCAACAGCTGAGTTGGCTCCAAAAGCACTGTTGCTGTGCTTGCGTGTTTGCATAATACCATCTAGCACATCCAGTGCAGATGCGTTACTTTGGGCATAGAGTGGCAGAGCTGTGGCCATCTGTGCCTTAAAAGTCAGAAAGTCAAGCCATACAGCTTAGTGGCGTTGTATTGGGGATCAGTGTGTGCCACCAGCAGTGTCAGCACTCACCTTTCGCTTTCTTCTCTCCGTTTCACATCCATGTGCTTTTGTTACCTCATTTATTGTAGGGCTAGATGAGTAGTCAATAGTCTTTTTGTTTATTTTTTTCTTCTTTGATTAGATTCTCTCAACAGCAGCATCCTCATGTTCCCAGATTAGGTAGGTGTTTGTTGTGTCACTCTCGTACAGTATCTGTCAATGGCGGGAGAACACTTAATATCTTAGCAGGTCATTCGACTTCTTGGGTAGGGACCAATGAGCTATCATCTTCCACCTCTGGTACATGTTCATTAATCATTGTTTATATATAACTTACACTCCCTATGAAAACATCTACAGTTTGCAGCTCTAACACATGGGAGTGCTTCTTGTTCCTGCTCCAGTTCTGAGAGCACACATACAATTTTGGGTTATTTGGATGATGAAAAGGGAAGACTGGGCAGAACTATATCTAGTACCTTGAAGCTATAGCAGGGAAGAAAAAGAAATCTGATACTACAGAAAATCTCGTGTGGGAGATTAGTCTGTATGATTAAGATCAGTTCTAGTTCTAAAACTTAAGAGTGTTTTGAAAATTACTCTGACCTGAACAATTGCAACTGTGGTTCTTACTTAGGGTGGTTTCCCTCTCAAGAAATTTTTCCGGAGCGTTGTTGTAGAAAAAAGCATGACAGGAAAAATAGCTGCTGGTTTTGAAGTCCATTTATTGATAATGATATGGGATCCTTCTGGTTCCGCAGCATCAATTGGCTAAATAGCCTCTGTTCCCAGAGGTGCAGGAGCCTCACTCAGTCAACGCTGAAGAGTAAACAACACGGGTTTAGCACGCCAGAACTAGTGCTTTGAGAGGCCACAAGGCTGCTCCTGCCAGCTGAAGATGAGATTTTGTATTATTTTAAGCTTGGCCATGTTAGGCGAGCTCAAATTGATAAACCACAGAAAACATCCTAAAATAAAAGAAGCAAGGCAAATAGTGGAAAAGTAAGAATGCTAAAATGTGCTTCAGGTGGTGAAGCTTCAGAGCCCTTCACATTTAGAAAGGTTTAAAAACCAAATTTAATGTTTACACAAGGCACGATAGGATCCTGCTGCAAAGGCAGCAGTTTTTGTCAATTCGGACCTTTTATGTGTGTGTCTAAATTTAGGTGTGTTAAAGAGTATTTGATGCTCAAACTGTTATGCAGTATCATGCTTAACACAAGGAGTGTTCATCTTACACACAATATTGGGAGTTAAAAATTCATTTGAAGCCATGGCTGCAAGCAGGTGATCATGTTGAGTGTGTAAAAGCTATACTGGTACGTGTGATGTTGGTTTTTGTTGCAGGGCTTTTGTGCTGAAAGTTGGCATGTGTAAATGCTGTTTCATGGATCAGCAAGTCTCTGCATGTCATTTTTCAACCCTTTTTCCTGTTGGATAGGGTTATTGTAGGATACAGCATTGAGGTGATGGATTGGCAAAAGAAGACCAGTGGGAGAAGAGTGCTGGTTCAGTCAAGGCTGAAGAGCAGATTGGGAGCTTTTATCTCTGTGCAGGTCATTTTAGCCAAACAGTTGTACACTGCACTTGGCCTTGGGCCTCTGCTGGGGGAACTGATGGTCTCATAGTCCCTGGTTTGACAACTGTCTGGGTAATAAAGCTATCCTAAAACTGTCGTTTGTTCCTAGAACTGTAGTGTTGGTAGGAGATAAAGCTGACTGAGGGGTCATGATGTTGTTTCGCAGGTTGGGCTGGGCTTTTTGTTTCAAATTTATTCAGGGAGATTTTTTCAGCTCTGCCTGTCCTGTTCTGACAGGAGTTCCGTACCAACCTGAGCGCTATGGTGGTTCATAACTGTCATGTGATTTTTCCATTGGAATACCTAATTTTCAAGTGCAGAAAGATGGGAAGGGGGCAGGGAGTGTGGGAAGTGCTATCAAGGAGAAATGCTTTCAACACAGAACAAATGCTCAAACACAGGTATCTTAATGTGTCTTCATGGTACGTTATCCCTCTCTCCTTGGCTCTTAGTGCATGCTCAGTTGTTATCCAGACATTTGTGGAAATTTCCTGCCTAATAATATGAGATAACCTTTGCAAGGTACTTCAACATGTTAGGCCCTGACTCAGCAAAGCAGTCAAGTGTGTATGTACGTGTAGGTTTACTTGTTTCATTGGATCAAGGCTGGATGCCTTTGTGATCTTTGGAACTACAGCATTTTCTAGCCTAACCAACACTAATATTATAGCTTCATTGTTTGACACTCACAGCAGAAAAACAAAAACAGAGCAGCTTGAGAGTCAGCGTGACTAGAAAGATGCAGTAATTCAAGCTGGTAGGATTCATGGTTATTGCCAGTGGAGGTTATTAAAGTAATACACTGACATGATATACAAGGCCTGTGATAATTTCCCTCAAAAAATTGAAGGGCAAGAGAATAGATGCTCTGTGTTTGTGTGTTCCATTAGAATAGAAAAGGTAAGTATTTCTGATCTTTTTTTGGCGCTTATTCTTGTGGCTTTTGATAAGCCCTTCCCAGGTGCTAACTCCCATATTGCTGCTTATTCTGTAGAACAACTAGAAGCAGCATGACAGCTGACTGCCAGAAGGTGATGTGCTTTAGATCTGTATTAAACAAAAGCCCTGATTTTCTTGGAAGTAACTTACGTGTATAATTGCAGGGCTTTTTTTTTTTTTCTTAATAATTATTAGTAGTTCTTGTAGCAAAATATTTTAGCCTCCTGGATGCATTTCTGGAGAGAATGAAAGTAGCAAGCTTAAGTAGCAATGAGAATTACTTTTATAGTTAATGTGGTTGCATAATCACAGAATCTGTCAGTGTTTCAGAGAAGTTAACAGAATATCTGTTTTCAATGAGGATGTTGGGATATAAAATACAAATTTTGTACTTTCCTGAGCTGGAAACAGTTGAATACAGGAATCTGTACTGTAGCTGGAGAAGCAAAGGATATCCCTTCTGGGTCGCAGGCATTGAAAGGACATGCTAGTAATTAGCTTTATTTTGACCATTTCCTTCATGTGTGACTGTAAACATGAAAGGTGTCCTCTGGTGGCTGAGGAGGTCTAACGTGCCTGGTGAGATGTGACTCACTGTGTCACATCTCTGTCACTCTGCTGTCAGTGGCTGAGTTAGCATCAGGCACTGCCTCATCAAACACAATGTGATGTGACCACAGGGTACTTAAAAGAAAGCTTCCAGGTTCCTCTGGGAAGTTCAGATGGGGAACTGGTGTTTTGCCACTAGGCTAGCAGGTGCTCATGTCGCTACCTGGGCTGTGCATGACTCCTGTGTGGAGAAGTTGCCTTTCAGTGAAAGCATCTCCAGCTGCCAAGGCAGTGGTGCTGAGGGCTTCAAAGGGAGACTGCTTTAGTTCTGGGACACCAGGAGTTGTGGTTGGGAGAATAGTGACTGTGTGGAAAATGGAAGTGTCAGGGCTTTTTAAGCCTTCCCATTTTCTACCAGACATTTAGAGGGGAAAGAGGAAAAGTTTTCACTTAGTCTCAGATTTAAACAGCAGGCTGGTCAGGAGTAATGAAGAACATCAGTAATTACTCTTCCAGCGATTTATGAAGGTACCACATGTAAATCTTTGTATATACCTTTTGTAGAAGGAAGTTGATGTTGTTTAATGCAGTAAATACCGGAGGGTTTGATGGTTCCTTCTTCAGTATTCACTGTTACAGGCTGGAGAGAAGGAGCCTTTACATATCACTTCAAAGGGAGACTTGAGATCAGCTGATCTTGGCTCTCCAACTCTCTCCAGATTTTAATGTTTTAGAATTTTAATGTTTAATGTTTTGTTAGCAGCGAGTTCCCAGCAGGTGGCTCTTGACTTTGGATTTTATCTCCCCAGTTGGTCTTACAATGTATGATTTCTGTTGACCTTGCAGGTCATGTTAAGAGGCCTATATTTTGAAGGGTAGAAGGGATTTAAATTCTTATATGAGGAGGTTTCACTGCATTCTTTTGAACTGATGTTTTGATAGTTTGTCTGTTTTAATCTGAGTTTGTCTTCAGAAGCTCTGTTTGAGGTGCATGGCATGAGTATGTTCAGCTTTCTGCTGTAGTCTCAAGACTGCAGCCTGTGTACGGAGCCCTGTCAGACCCGGATCCAGGGTACTGCCTGGAAGCGCTTAGGCCAGCCCTATACTAACAGTAACTGTAAGACAAGGTTCCAGCATTCAGTTCGTGATGACTACTATTCTGGGGAAAAGTTCCTTGTAGTCATTTGGCATCTGATCCAATGTTCATAGAAGTCAATGGAAAAATTCACTCTGCTGATGCCAATGGAATTTATATCCGTCACTGTTTCTTGCAATGATTAACTTGTCCTAGTTGTCAAAGCTAGTAGTTTCTTTAGATGGCAATGGGTATGTAATTAACTGAAGAAAATATACACACCCTAATTTCAAGTAACTGGTGCAACTACCATTTACTAGCGTTGTGAATGCAAGTGAAATTGGGTGACCTCGTGTGAAATAGTGTGAGAGGCAAAGTGACATGAAGAAAATGGTGCATCTAAACCCATAGATAGCTGAAACTTCTCTCTAGCGGAAATAGTTCACATCTGAGGGCTTTTCTTTCTTCAGAGCAGCTTTGACCTCACAGCTCAAGCTGTGAGGGCTGGCTCCTGAACCCCAGGTAGACCTTGGACTTGCCTCCTCAGTGCTTTTGACCAAGTTGTCTAACCTGGCCACACCTCACAGAGGTGGACACACAAATGAAGGATTCCAGGCTACAGCTTTTAACTCCCTGTGTGCCTTTTGGGCACCTGGCTTTTCTCCTCAGAGCAGAAGAGCAAAGGCACTTTTTTCAGTTTTGAACACTGATGAGATTAGCAGGAGCTTGGTCAATGCGAGACCAGCCCATCTTTCAGTGTTTCTACCCACAAGGCTGGCTTTTGGATCTAGTTCCAGATGGTTCAATCTCAGTGTTCGGTCTCTCTTCTGGCCGTGTGGCTGTTCTAGACTCTACCAGCAGCCAAGGCATGCACCGTGGCCTTGTTTCCCCAACAATATTATAACTAACCTTTCTGCCACTGAAATAAATATTCTCAGACAGCCTCACATATTACCTTTTTCCGAAAGGAGAATTCTTACAGATTAACAGCACAGCACATTTGCAGTGTGTTTTATAATGTGTTCAGTGTGTTTGTGTTCCTCATATCAGATGTGATTTTTACAAGCTAGCAATTAATTTATCCATAAAAACTGGTAATGACATATGGGACCAATACCATATTGGAAGCTGCACTGAGTGGCAAAGGGACATATTAGACTGGCAATGTAGTTTCATCCTGCTCGCAAAATGGTGAAGCCCCATGTGAACACTGGCTGATACGACCTTTTTGGCATCTCAGAGCCAGTCAAGTGGGCCCTTGAAACCTGACCTTTAGAGGAGTAAAGAATCCCGATGACTCACCTTAGGAGGGGGGGAAGCCTATCTCTGTGAGCCAAGCAAAGTGTCTGCTGGAAAGCCATTGAAGTATCAGTGTGAGCTGGGGGGGAGGTTTGAGGAAAAGTGGCTTCTCTCCATGTGTGGAAAAATATAGCAAGTGTCCTGTTTAGAGGTAGCCATCTCCTGAACAGTCGTTTGTGCAACTCTAGATTGATTATATGTTTGCTAAGGAAGAAGAGATAATGTCGTCTTGCAGGGAAGATAAGGCAGGAAAAGATAATTAGTTCAAGATAGATAATCTAATCATTTCTACCACATTAAGAATTTCAAGTAAGTCCAACCTTTTCAAAACTGCTAACAGTGTTCTCAGTAACTAAGAAATTAGAAAAAGAGCAGCGAGAGCAAACTTTGGTCGTCTTTGTTGTATTTTATTGTATGTTAAATGTTAACTGTTGCTTAAAGTGTTTATTACAATTAACAGGTTTCAACATGCTGTTTGACTTATTTAAAGTATGTGGATTTCAAACAGAGCAAATTCAAATTCAGCCTAGCAAGCCCTTGTTTGCTACCCTTTTAGTCAGATTTTTTTATACGTAATATTCTTCTATTAACCATTTTCAGAAAAAAAAATCCAAAATGTGTACACTTAACTATAAAAAGCCATTTAGTTGTGTTTAGAGCATTCGATGGGTGAGTCCCAATGTTGACAAATTACTTTAGTCTGTCCACTGGTAATGAAAACCAAGTAGCAGGGACAAACAGGAAAGAAACATTCAACCTTCCCATCTTTAAAGTTGCCAAGAAAAAGCAGTTTCTTCCAGTTTGTGTAATACAAGACCAGACACATGAAAAAATCAAACCTTGTTGTTGCAGAGCCTTAACTCACAATCTGGTGTTCCAGTTTGTGTAGGATTTTGTTCTTGCAAAGCTGGCACATCAGTTGCATTGTTTGAGATTTTACCTTTTGGGTGTTTCACTCAGAATGGATGGGCTGCAAATTGCCCTGTAGCTGAGGCAGCCCTCAACGGGCCTGGATTTTAGTAAGTTGCAATTACTTATTTACTTACTTGTTTGTTGTCACACTGTAGGAACACCAGTCAAGCGTGTGAACCTCACTGTGCAAGGCAGTATACGCACATTCATTTAAAAAAGCAGGCTCGCCACAGGGACCTGATGATCTGAGCCTGAGCATTGGAGAGGAGAGCAAATCGTTAATCAACATTGCATATGTTGAAGATTACAGAAATACAAGGCGATCGGGGAGGTTCACAAAGAATGGGACTTGAATTGGCATTCATGAGAGGCGTTTTTTTCCAAAGTTGTATTTTTTTTTTTCACGTAGGCCAAGAAATAAAACTTTACAGGATTTTTGCTGTTTCATATCTGTTTTTTTTTTTTTTTGTCAGGGGATGCACGGGGTTATTCACATTTGCTAATTGCTTATGTCCATTCTAGATGGGATACACGCCTTTGCATGTTGGCTGCCACTACGGAAACATAAAGATTGTTAACTTCCTTCTGCAACATTCTGCAAAAGTCAATGCCAAAACGAAGGTGAGTTTTGTGCTTCTGCCTTACTCGTACTGTGGAGGCAATGAGTGCACTGTGCCCACTGCAGCCTTTCCTTTTCTCTTTGCCTGCAGAATGGGTACACACCGCTGCACCAGGCTGCGCAGCAGGGGCACACCCACATCATCAACGTCCTGCTCCAGCACGGCGCAGCGCCCAACGAGCTCACTGTGGTAAGTGCCGAGAGGCCACCGCTCAGGCTTGGTCATCTCATCTCGCTTAAAGCATTGTGCCCCCACTGTGTTTGAGCGAGGGAAGTGGTGAAAAAATGTGAGGAGGGAGAGGAAAAGAGCAGAGGAAGCATATTCCCATCGCCCGTGTGTCCTCCATGTCCTCCATTGTCTCTTCCAAAACTAGAACAGCAAACATCTGGACAATGTTTTTCCTTTTCATCTGATTTCTGTAAAGAGTTAAAAACTTAGTTACATGTTCTACTACCCAAAATATATTTCTTTCAGTCACTGACATGCAAACATTTATGTGGCCTCTATTGTGCATTTTTCTATAGCTAATTAGCAGTTTCTACACTTACAATTGCTAACATTCAGTTTTTGTTACACGTTTCAACTTCTAGAATGGAAACACTGCCCTTGCCATAGCAAAGCGACTTGGCTACATTTCAGTTGTTGACACGTTGAAGGTGGTGACAGAAGAGACCATGACTACGATTGTAAGTACAGCTTATTTCACTAGTGGATGGAAGGATTTTTCCTAAACCAGTGTATTCAGCTTTGTTTAGTTAATTGTCTACTGAGATTTCAGTCTAACTTCACCTGTCTCCTTTTAGCACTATAAAGTGGATAGTAAGTCAGATATGAGCAATATATTTTTAAGGTAGTAGGCATTATTAGGATGTATGCAGAAAGAATACTAACCAAGCAGAAAATGGACAGTGTAAATGAGTGGTCATAACTGGTGTGTTTCTTACAGCATGCCTTGTTGTTTATGGCACAAATGACATGAATACAGGCTGGTTTGTAGTTGAAAAGACATTCCTAGAGGCTTCTGTAAACTGAAGCTGCTTTCCCGTTTAAGAGAATGCAGTTTGCCAAGGGAATGATGTATACTGTGTGTATTTGATCTAAAAGCAACCATTCCAAACTAAAGAGTGGTTGGAATTTACTTCGAAGCACCTCTTCACGTAGTATCTAGCTTCTTCTGAGAGATGGCTAAGGGCTGTCTTCTGCAGGCAACCACAGTCAGCTTCTGCAACCCCAGCTAACCATTCACTGACGTATACATCAACTCCAGCTCCATCTGTCTTGTCTCTCAAGAAGGCCTGCTGCAGTGTTAGCCAAGGAAGGTTAAAGGAAATGGTCAAATATTGCCTATCAGAAAAATGGCAATTCACAGAATCCAAAATACTTCTCAAAGACCTTTTGTTCATTAACATTTTGCCAAATTGCTTTATGAAGACTGTTCTCATAAGTTCATGAGGAGCCTTCATGAACCACCATAGTAGTAAAGCCAAAATGGAGTATTAAGAACGTAAAGCTTTCTGCAACTTTTTTTTTCTGATTAAAAAGAGAAATATCTGCATGTATGTATTTTTAGGCATATCAGAGATGGAAAACAGTTACTGTCAGTGCAAGCAGGTGGTTGCAATACAATGAACATTTGAGATGATAGGCAGTTTTTAGTTCTACTTCATGTGCCTTTTCCTCCTGTGACTTTCCTGGCTGTGCTTTGTAATTCAGTAGTTTACGTAAAATCCTCACATGGAAGACAAATTTCTGAACAATAAAATACAAAGGAATATGCCAAAAAATAATCATGATTCTTTCTTAGAGCCTCCCTCTTGATTTTTCGTGAGAACATGTTTCTTTCTAGAAAGATTCCAAAACAATTTTTGACAACCTGAGAAATTTGTTGGAGAAGATTATACAGAATAGCATAAACTTGAGTGCTTGCCTGGTGTACAACTAGATAGGTGTAGGAAAAGTAAAACCACATTTTTATGCTAAGAACTTCCAATATCATAAGGTCATTCTTCGTTGCAGAACTAATAATCTGTGCAAGTTTGTGCCACATAAGAAGACATTTATTATGTTCTGTAGATGTAAAAGAGTAAAAAGATGGTAGATCAGGCTCTGAATTGCTTTAGAAGAAATGTTAGAGGCTGAAAGGCATACTAATACCTATGAATACCTACTCTCAAGAGAAGCCCAGAAATATTTCCATTAAAATAAAAATGTGCTGCTTATCAGTCACAAGTGTGTAATTGGCAGACTTTGGAAGCCTAAACATGAAACCTGATTTACAACGGAGTATCTTAAAAACTCAGTTAGACTGCTGAGGCTATTTTTTGGGGCAGGTGGCTAAACAACTCCCGAAGGTAAGTTTCATGAAACCAGGGATGAGCATAGCTGGTTTTACTCTGATGTATACTCAAACACCAATAAAAATCCAGTAGTCTCTGAAAAAAGTCCTATGATTTTGCTAGTTTAACAGCAGCGTGTTAGAAAGCTGTGCAAGTAATTTCCACAAAATGAAATAACTACGAAGCTTTTTATAAGTCTTGTGATGTCTGAGCATGCAGGCACTCTTCTGCTATCTCAAGTGATGGCAGTAGCCCAAGAAGTGCCAAGTGCCACGTGAGTAATTATGAGGCCGTAGAAAACCTGAAATATTGTAAAATAAATGAAGGTAGAAATGCTATTTTGTCCTGAACTTGTAAATGATTTCTTATTTGTATATGAAGGATGAGAAGTAATGATGGTTAAAAATATAAGCATAAAGATGGGAGTATTTTGTTTTTCTTTTTTTTGAACTCCAATCCTTGAATGTTAACTCTCCAGTGTCTCTTGCATGACCTAAAACTTTACCAAGGGAATAAAAATCTAAAAAATCAAATCTTGTTTTGCTAACTGCAGATAAAAACACATCCTACTTTGCATTTAATTTTTTGAAATAACTATAATGTTAAGAAAAGTTATGAGCTCTGAAATGATTTTTTTTTCTTTTTGACAGACTGTTACAGAAAAGCACAAAATGAATGTACCTGAAACCATGAATGAAGTTCTTGATATGTCTGATGATGAAGGTATTAGAAAATAAAAAAAAAACCCTTTTCACTTATTTTTCAGTCTGTTGTTGTTGTAAGAAGTGTTTAAAAGCAAACAAAAAAAAAACAAAAAAAAACAAAAAAAACCATGTACTAGTTGGATATGGTCTCTGCACATTCATTATTGTTTTACATTGATTGTTTATTTACTCATTGATGGTCTATGCTTTTATTTAATTCTTTTGTTTATTTAAATCATGCAGTTCGTAAAGCCAATGCCCCCGAAATACTCAGTGATGCTGAATATTTGTCAGATGTTGAAGAAGGTATTTGTGCATTTTTGTACTGCAGTGATATCTAACTTAAACCTGTTCCTTTTATTTCATGTGACTAGAAATTAATCCTTTCAGATAATTTTCTTGTTATCCCACTAACAATAATTTCTACTTTACAATTAAGAAAGCTTTCAAAAATTCTTTGAGCTGTTGCTGATAATCCTCTGATACTTTTTTTCTGAATGTCTTACTCCCAATTTTTACATCAAATTACCTCCACTTTCCTGGAGCAGTTCTTTTGCTGCTGCTTCTATGAAGTGGAAAGTTGTTTTGTTATTGTGACGAAAAATTGTCTATCAGACAAAAGGGTCAAATATCAAAAGAAAAACTTTGGGAGAAATAGCTAATAGTGAGAGTGAATGACAGAACGAATGAGGTGGGTTTTTTGTTTTTTAAATTTTGCTGTGTGTTCAGCTGTGGAATGGTTGATTTACATTGATAGTCAACCCTTAGCCTGGAAAAAAATATTTTTAGGTTTTAAAACAAATAAAATTGTATTTGAGTTATGATATTTAGTAAAACCACATCAGATTACTTCTGTCCTGTGTAAAGAGGATGCTGCATTGAACTCAGCATGTTGTGTTTGTTGGGATTAAGGCAGTACCTTGTAGCTGAGATTTCAGCTGTGTCATTCTGCAAAGTGGCGTGAAGTCTGTGAGTGGGGCAATAAAACCCTCTGTTTTCATTTATTGGCACTAGCAACCTGCCAACTCGCTCTGTGGTGCTGGGCTGGCTTGACATGGCTTCAGTGGTCCCTAAGTATCTAAAACTTGTTTGGCAACTGCTTCCCTCCCCTCCACCAACATCCCCTGCTACGTCTGACCTCCCAGGGTGTGGACACATAGGAGTCTGTGTGAGTCTCACCAGGTTTCCAGAGGCCACAGCGGGATTAGGTTCCTAGGTCACATTCAGAAACAGGAACGTCTTGAGTTGATGAAGAGAAGGGCGATAGTGTTCTGAAGGCTTTTGTGTGTGTGTGTGTGTGTGTGTCCCTAGTCACGTGCATTACAGCTGCATTTTTTTCTTCTCTAGTAGGAAGAGAAGTGACTTGGGTCCAATTTACTTGTGGCTC
Organism: Chauna torquata; assembly: GCA_013399475.1. Taxonomy (NCBI): domain Eukaryota; kingdom Metazoa; phylum Chordata; class Aves; order Anseriformes; family Anhimidae; genus Chauna; species Chauna torquata. Next base: position 221,971 of record VXAL01000585.1, on the reverse strand, counting down.
TTTAGTTAGCCCCTCTTTCTTCATGCCAAGTGATATGTTTACTTTTAATTTTTATGCCACTTTAGCAGTGAGGTGTAAAAGCTGTTAGCTAAACTCATTGTTTGCAGCTCATGTTTAATTCATGCATTTAGGCTTTTGTTTTGTTTCCTGTTTGTCACTGTGTTCATATTGCTGCATTCTCACATGGATCATGTTCTTACCATGCACCTGTGTTTTCCAAATAACTCTTCTAGGCTATTGTACTGCTCAAAATGCTGTATTGTTTTAACTGACCAGAACACTGATGTATAATAGTGTTAGTTAATAGAACAGCAACTATTGCCTTAACCCATGGCACAGCATGAGGCATGGTGCAGATGAGAAATGCCTGTGTAGAATCAGAATATTAGATCCAAAGATGTAAAACCAGTCTTTGACATATGGGATCACTTATGGCCAAACACAAAGGCTGAAGGGTTATGCGAGATCTGTTGGAGGTTTTTATAGTCACTAGCTCTCACTTTGACCAAAAAAAAAAAAAAAAAAGATATGGATAATATAATTGATTACTTACCTAGAGACTGCATTCTGCAAATGCAAGGGGAGCTAAGAGACTTGTTTGTATGTAGCAAGGTCATTTTCAAATCCTAATGCTGAACAGGAGCTCTCAAATAGAATAATAGGTACTTTATTAATCCATGCTGAAGCATTCCAGTGTGCAAGGCAGGTAGTGAATTACAGGCTTTGAGGTAGTAACCACTGTCCTGTCTGTCTTCTGTCTTGCGCATGTGTGAAGACAATATATTGATGCCCTTCCCAGCAACTCCCCAGCGCTGGTAGGGTATTTATGTACAAAGCACCCACTTAAGCTACTTGAAACAAGTGTATTCAAGGTGGCAACGCACACTTGACAAATCTCCTAGCCAGGGAATGAATTTCCAAGTGAGAGAAGGGCACAAATTTATGTCCCAAACCTGAACTCTCTCTCACTTGCTTAACATTCATGTCATCAGCCAAATTGTTGGGTGAGAAACTTGTTCAATGATTTCTCAATATGCCACAAACCTCAAGTTTCTCTCGTAAGAGAAACTGAAGGCTTGGAAGGTAGTCTCAGAGCTCAGAGACAAGTGTCAGGAAACTTTCCTTGTTTGTCTCTTGCTATGTCTGCTAAATAAGTATTTACACAGAAATTGTGTAATTTTTCTTCCCTGCAGAGGACAATTTGGTTTGGAGTCAGACTAGATGAGAGGGGACATCTTCCCTTCCTTTTCCTAGGCTACTCTGGACATTATGCCTAAATGAAATTAGGTGCTGGGAAACTGCTACACTGCAAAAAAAAAAAAAAAAAAAAAAAAAAAAAATGACTTTTTTTTTTTTTTTTTTTTTTAAAAGTTTAAA
>VXAL01000585.1:131454-217797 GCA_013399475.1 Chauna torquata | reverse complement strand
TCCCCGCGGCCCCGGCTCCCCGCTCGGCCCCGGTGTCGAATTACAGCGCAGCGACACCCTCGCGGCACCCCGATTTCCATACAAATAGCCCGAGCGCCTGCGTCTATGTCACCGGGCGAGAGGCTTGCCAAGGGAGGCTGTAATCCAATCAGCAGAAGCTTTAAAGGGATGTCTGCAGAGTGATTAAAAAGGGATTTTTTTTTTTTTTTAAACTGTAGTCATTACTTTTCATTTTGTTTCATATTTGAAGCGAACTTTGATCCGAGTTGAGAGGACAAAGATGCACATGTCCTAAAATACATACGAAGAGATCAAGATGTTAAGAAGATCTCAGTTGTTGAGTGGAAAGCGAATATGACCCACAGGGATTAGTTTGCTTGTGCTGGTTTGGAGATTAACCCTAAATCACTGCTTAAGGACTAATAGGACTAATAGGAATTCTTGGAAACATCAGGGAAAAAAATCTTATAGACCAGGCTGGTGAAAATGGCTTTCCAAAACAGTAAGACTTTTTAAAGTTTAAACTAATATGTAATGTTTCTCTCTAATGTTTTTTTTTTTTTCTTCCCAATGCTTTGTGGTATATTATGACTGTTTTAGCTTTTAAACTGTTACTTAAAATAATCGTTGTTGCTGGGTTGGTGGAGAAAGTTGGTCTGTTTGTTTGCCGTTTGCAGAGCAGTAGCTGAAAGGGTATTTTTAGACTTGATTGTTAGTTTAAAACCAGAGCTCGCCTGTGGTTTCCTGAGTTAAGTGAATGGAAACTAGCCTGAACTCCGTGAATGAAAGCTGGAAGCTAGCTGGGTGTGCGGAGTCGCTTACCTTTGCGAATCCGCCGTTAAACTTCTCTCTTGTGCAACTTTTACACGCCTAAAATATATCCACAACAAAGGAGGAGAGCATGAGTGTAGGCAAGTAATGAGCTTACAGGGAGCTCTCTGCTCTGTATTGTGGAGGGAACAGGGGAAAAAACTCCTTCAACTGCATGAGGCATATTTTGGACTTGCTCTGTCAATGCAGGAATGTAGGTTTTGCATGATGTAATGGTATGCAAATGCTCCCAGTGAGAGCAAACTGCTCCGTTAACCCTTTGTGGCATCTGCCCTCCTCCCCCAAGCCTTAACTTTCCTTACCTTCATTCTTCCAATACACTAACCGTCTGCTTCTTGGCTGATGTCCACGTATCAAACATGTCTGACGATTTAAGCTCAGCTAACAGTGTCACTTTGGTGAATTTGGGCTGCCAGATGCTGCCGAGCAGGGAGCGCTCGTTTGGGGCAAGGCTTTGTTGTGCTCCCCACAGTGATGTGCCGGAGACATGCCCTCGCCCCCCCACTAGCTGTGCAGTCCAGGCACTTTATAAAGTGTGTCTTACCTGGATAAAATGAGCCAGGGCGTGTAGAGCACTCCATAAAAAAAAATAAAAACTCCCTCTTACATTCAAGCTTGCAAAAGTTACTGAGAAATATCGAAGGTGAAGGGCGGGCCTCTTCTGTTACTCAGCGTCCATTCAAGCTTCGAGCACTTCTCTGTGCTGATGGGCGGACAGGCTGTGCCTCAAAGCTAATTTCTGCTAGCAGACAGAGAGACCCAATGTAATGTGTCAGCTCAGACTTTCTGGTAAGGAAGGCAAAAGTGTGTGCAATGGTTCAAAGTACAGAAGAACCCTTTAGCTTGCTTAAATGATTGGACAAAAGTCATCCCTCGTATAACTTTATTGGATTTATGTCAATGTGCAGATTTGCCTCTTACTTTTGCCCCCAATAAAATTATTTTCTCAGGCCAGTTCAAAGGGTAGATAATTGACGGTCTACATGGAAAGAGCCTTAGGGAGAGTAAGGTTGACGGGATTGATTACTTGCTGGCAAGCAGAGAAGGGCGTTATGAATTACTAAGCACACAAACATTTACAATACATGTAGCTTCTGATTTCAGCTTGGCTTTTCTTCTGGCAGGTGAGGATGCAATGACAGGTGATACGGATAAATATCTCGGACCCCAGGATCTGAAAGAGTTGGGAGATGATTCTTTGCCTGCTGAAGGATACATGGGCTTTAGCCTGGGAGCCCGCTCCGCCAGGTATTGCATTTGGTATTTCTTGTGTTTGTGTGTCACCACAGTTACAAGTTCTTACAAACCAAACGTGCTCTTTCACACAAAGCTGGAGTCTGTTTTGAAACGAAGTAGAGGGAGTGTATTTTCGTGTTATGATAATACTGCGCGTTTAAAGCATATGTTCATTGCTGTTTTATTTCATAATCTTTATTCATGTCGGCTTCTTATGGCAATGATACAGAAAACTAACTTCATTTTTTCTGGTATCTGCTCATGCTCTGAGCACCTTCAAGGCACCTCTTTGCTGTGAGTTTGCAGCTGATCTAGAAACTGATCTAGAACAGCCAGCAAAAGCAGGTTTCTTTTCGCCACTGACTGTCATATTGATACTCAAATTTGAGTATTCCTTAATGGACTAATTTAGCCAAAGAATGTAAATGCCAGAAAAACTGAATGAAATCATTTTGCTGTTTTGGTGCTTTTATTTCCTTAAAGGTGCTTGTGAGTAAACAAACAGAGATAGACAATCTTAAAGAAAATTGCTCCCAAAATTTTAAAAAAAAAAAAATCAGACTGACCCTAAAATTGTTGTAGGGTTTCATTTGACAGGAAACAGATTACGTGTTGCAGAAAACAGGCCACAGTTCATGTGAACCTGATAAAATATTGTAGACTTAATATAATGGCTGACTACTGTTGGTATAAACTCCTGTTTCTAGATCAACATTTTAGATTTCGTTTTTGAATCTTGCTAAAACCTGCGCTGTGCGTTGCTCAAAACAAATAAAGCTGTATGAGTAGAGATTACTTCCATAGTTGTGGATTTGCAATGTGTTTACTGACAGTTGGATTGTACTGAAGCTAATAATTAAACCTCATAAGCTGGAGCCCTGAGGACTTTTTCCTATACTGTAGTTTAAAGATCTGTTTCAAAAAGTGCATTCATTGTCTAACAGAGAATGGCAACTCCCATAAGGTAAAGTTTAGATGTCTGCTCTTCAATCTTGTTTGTTATGGTTGCATTAGAAATGCAGGCATGCAGTGCAAATTTTCTCTGTAGTAATGCCCAGCCATGTTTTGCTTCACTTAACAATTTTTAGTTAAGTTAATAAGTATTTATGTGATAATACATTCACAAGGAATGCCAAAATGCTTTTAAATAGTACTTTAGCTAGAAAATCAGCAAAACAGATTGGAGGGGAGAATCTTATGTCTTTGTAAAGTTAATTAGCAAAGTTGACGTGCTGCTTGTAAACACAAGCTGACGTGAACAAGGTCATCATACAGCACTACCTGATGTGGTCAGTTCTGAAGTCCTGAAGTCTGAAGGTGGAGAGCGTGAAGTCTGCATACAGAGCTGGGCACTCTGGCTTACAGGACACCCTCTCCACTACGTTACTGTTCCTGCACGGGTCTAAATTCTCACTCTGCAAGTGGGAGAGCAGAATTTCACAGTCAAGATCTGTTATGTAGATCTGAGGGTTCAACTTTATATTATTTTTTCTTTCAGAGAAATCTAATATTCCCATGCTTCTGATTTTAGCAGTGCCATTACTATTTGTTGCTGCATAACTCATTTTTTACATTACACGTATGTTATGCTCAGAGGAGACAAACTGTTTTTCATCTAGCGAAATATTCTGGGAATGCATCTTACTACTGATTCTGAGTGTAACATTAAGAAATGAACACACAAATATATAAGCCATCCAGCCATAACATCTTGCTTTTCCCGTCTGATTCTTTGCTTTCTATTTCTCCTGTTTCTTTTCTGCTGTAAATTGCTTTAGTCCAAAAGTCAGGTAAGAAGGCATGGCATCGTGTTACATCCTTCTGCTGCTGCCATTGCTCATCTTCATTTTATTCAGCATTGGAAAGTGACGCGCTTTTATTTTTGGGCGGGGGGAGGTTGCTCAGCCTTAGACTATCCCTTTGTTGTTCTAACAAATATAACTTGATTTGTTTATACCCTTTGTCATGTAAGAATGTGCTTAATATATGCCTACAATATGTAAAAAAAGATCCCAGTTCTGCTTCCACCACAGGGAGGAATGTGTGCTAAGGGACTAGAAAAGTTCTATTAACTACAAAGTGCATGAAAGAAGTTGTAGAGTTTTGAGTCTGAACACTGTTGCTAGTTCAAAAGTGTAATACGTTGTTGAGTGTTGTTTTTTTTAATCACTTTTTTACTACTTTTTTTTTGTCACGTAGCAAGCATGTCTAGGCCTGCAGCATGTTTTTAGCACATACCATTATGTATCTTCCAGGGTTAAGTGTAACACACTCCTACGTTGATTTAATTGCATCACAGTCAGAGCGATCATTGTTTATTTTGGAATAGTTTAACATGCACAAAATAATCCCCAAAGAATTGGAATTTGTATTTAATCATTAAGAAGTGAATTTCTTTTCTTGTTTATTTCAAAATTATTATCCTTTTTTTTCCTAAATGAATAACTAGGATGTTTACAACAAAGTTAGAAGTGGTTCAGCCTCAAAGAGAGAACACCACCACATAAAACTTGTTCTTAGTTTAACCTGACTCAGCAATCTGAGCCATATGGGCAGGCACTGTAACCTACCCACAGATCCCCTAGGACCTGCCCTCATGGGCCTCCTTGCAGGATTAGGGCATGAAGACATTTATCAAAGTTCATCTAAATACTTGAACACACTTTTCTGGATTTATTCTAAAGCCACAGCATTGCTCCCAAAGCACTAAATATCTGTTGTGATTTTGCTTATGTATATTGTAGAGAAGGAGATATTTAAATATAGTCAAATACCTATTATTCCATTTTCCCCTTGTTTTTATTTCATATATTATGTATATTTTACCATCTTATGCTATCCCTGGAAGTTGCATGTATTAATTTATTTTTATTTTTTGTTCATCTCATTGTCATCTGCACTTTCTATGATAAATGGTAAATACAACAGCCTCCGCTCGTTCAGTTCGGATAGGTCCTACACGCTGAACAGAAGTTCTTATGCCCGAGACAGCATGATGATTGAAGAGCTGCTGGTACCGGCAAAGGATCAGGTATGTGCTGCCTCTCTAGCACCAGGTGTTTGTGCTTCGTAGTTATAGAGGATGACAATCTGCAGCCCTCAGCCATGCTTGCAGCGGCTATTGCTACTCATTTAAGTATTGAAAAAGGAGAAGAGAAGAGCTGAAGGAAAGAAATCGTGGGTTTACCACATTCTGGTTTTGATCCTGCAAGAGACAGAGTGATGTGGTCCCAAACCAAAAACCTTCAAGGGACCAGTTACGTTTCCGAATATAGGACTGTTCATTGAAGTCATTGGGAGTATCTGTGAGCTTAATGTTACGTGTATCCTTAGAGTGCTTTGATAAGCTGAAAACAGTATCTTTTACACTAAGCAACTTTTGTCTACACTGTATAGACCATGGATTACATCTGTCCATTCTGTCCACATGGAGAGGACTCTAACTGCTGTCCTTGTTTTTCCACCCTTGGGAAAAATTTGGCCTTGTGAAGATTAAGCTATTATCCACTAACCGGTTTATGTATCTTCCAAACATTTGTGCAATGACTAATACAACAAAAGCAGAATCTTTTGACCTGATTATAGCGTGGGAAAGTATTTCTAAAAGCTAATGCTGGAGGTGATAGGGTGCTGTATGCTTTGTTTTGTGAGTTCCTCAGTGTTTGGTAGACCTGCTTCAGATTTTCACATCCAACTGAATTACACAAGAGTTTCTTGGCCATAGAAACCAGAGATCTGCTAGGAAGCTGGATAAAAATTCCCATGAAAGTCTTTACTTAGGAGTTAAAGGACTGTGGAGTGGAACTGTTATGTCCAGGAGGAGGAGCACTAGGTGGATTGTAATGAAACGGAGGTTTTCTGCTGCCCTTTTCTCAGAGGTACCTTTCAGCAGCAGCAGGTATTCCCCTACAGGGGTTTATTGATCTCAGAGGATGCTTTCATGGGGGAAGGTGTCCACAGGGTGGGACTCTAGTATTTTAAACCTTAACTGTATTAGTCTGTAAGTTCCAATGTAGTGTACGTTACCCAGTTTTACTACAGCTTTCACGGACAGTTTTATTAGCATTCTGGCAGTGGCATAAACTGGATTCTCTATTTAGCAATTAAATGTGTATTATTAAGTTGTTACTTTCAGATGAAATGCTTTAAGCCTCCAATAACCTTGATCTGCAGCAGCCAGCTAAGAAATGATATTTCAGGGCTGAGAACCTAAAGTTGCTTTGACAATTCCTTCTCCTAAGCCTTCATTAAATCTTTTTGATATGATAGACATAACAGAAGAGAGGAAAGCCCTCCAGTGGGAGAACATATTACATTGTTTTATGATTCTGGTCATTTTTGTGATTACCGTCAAAGTAGATGGCATTGATTTAGCAGCTAGGGTGCATTTGATCAAATAATAATCAAATAAACTTAAAACAAGCACTGTGCTAAATAACTCCTGAAGAACATTGTTCAAAGTGTGTACTGTGTTAACCTGCTTTGTATTACAAAATGCCGCTAGAAAATGAGGAATTACTTATCTGTACATGGAGGAGTTGCAGTGACACCACATCACATACAGGAGCTCTGCTTTAGAGTAAACTTCGTTGTCTGTATGAGTGGTTATGGACCTCCATGCTCTCTGGAGGATCTCTTGCAGTGGTGGCTCTTCAACTAAAAAGGTAGCAAATACGAAAACCTCCTATGAGCAGTAGAGTTCAGGCTGTTTTCTTTGCATTTATAGTCTTCATATTTTTGTAATTCCAGTTTTCGTCCAGCAGTGATTGTGCAATTATTGCAGTTCAGCTCTGGTCCAAATTTGTCATGCAAAATGAAGCCAGGCAGGAAGCCTGTCTGACAGTCTAATTTTAAATGTTATTTTAATCTTAATGCTCTAGACAAACTTCAGGTTTCTCATATCCAGGAACAGAGCAGGAATGATGATGGTAATAGTGGGAACAATGTCAGTCCCAGTTCTGGGCTGTCTTGAAATGTTAGTAAAACCATGATTCCCCTGAAAACAAGCAACAGTAAAACAAAGAATTTTTTTTCATAAGAAAGGGAGCCCAGTTAAAATGTTATGCTATGGCTTTTGCAAGCCTCAGAGTCCTGACAAAAAGATGCATCTGTCCTCTGGAATTTTCTTGTTCTTCAGCCCAGTCCAAACACACACCAAAGGAAGGTGGTAAGCTTTGCAGTGCTTTGGCTGAAGTGGGAGGAGTGCATCTGGGAGAGGGAGAATACCCCTGCCTCTATTCTTCCCATCCTTCATCCGTACGTCACTGGGCTTCCAGATAATCTCTGCTGTGACAGTAGAAAGCGAGAAAAAAAAAAATCCTGTCTTCCAGCCATGGAAGTCATAGGAACAAAGATCATTGTGGGTCAGAACCAATATCCTAAAAGAGCATCTGGAAGCTGATAGTTGTTAAGGCTGTGTTTTGGGATATTGGGCAACTTGGAAGGAGTGGTGAGCCATTGCCTATCTGCATATTTGTTTTCCCTTCTTTTGTAAACCTTGTAACTGTCTGGAGTTCATTACAGCAGCAGTATCAGAATAAAGAGAATTAATTTTATCACAGCAGTATATAAAAGAGAAGGGGCAGTTGTCGACCTCTTGATCAGGTGAAATCAGAACATCCCGTGACCGCTTCTTCCCAAGATCACGGGGAGACTTGGAAGTCTAAACAGAGTCAAATGAGGAAGACTTGAAACTATTCTTTGCTGAACCTGGCTGACAGCATGATATGTTGGGTGTTTGAGAGGATTCTCTAATAGTTGCCTGAAAACTCAAGACATTCTCTATGTTTGCATTCAGTGCTTTTTATTATTATTTTTTCATTGCTGACCCTATTCAACAGAGAAGGCTGAGTCCAGGCCATCCTGTGCCTCATAACCTGGCTAGAGCAATGTTAAAGTTCCTGTGTCCTAGTGCATTCCCATGGATGCAGTAACTCAGACCAGTTCCGAGCGACTTTCTCCATGGAATAATTTACATCAGCCAAAGGCAGGATGAATCAGGCTGTCCATTGCATAGCAGCTTGCTGAATCTCTTCTGTCTGGATAAATTCATCTGGGAGGAAGCATAAATTCTTCCGTTTGCTGAACTCTGATATTACGCAGCCTGGATATTTGGTTATGCAACCAGCAGGATCCTTGCCAGCCGAACTGTCAGTATTTTTATACACGCGCTTGCATCTGACAACGCCACGCCCTCTTGCAGTGCGTATTTAATCTCCCTCAGTCCAGGTAGGGAGTGCTCTGACCTGACCAAACACGGGATGAATCCTGCGATTTGGTGTCAAGGATCTTGTACCATCTTCTGGACTGCTCATATTGCAGCTTGCACAGGAAGATTTCCTTGCCTGCCTGGAAAATCCCAACACCTTGGCAGATTGACAAAATGAGATCAACAGATGTGTGCTGTGTGTAAGATGCATTTGTCCAGCCATTAGCTTTTACTAGTCTGTTTCTCTGCCAAAATTATTGGCTGCAGATTTTGTGCTTTTGCTGGCTGTAAATATGTCGAAAAGATCAGTTTGAATGCACTTTGTCAGAAAGGAATGCGTCAAAAAAACCAGTCACCTCATACACAGACAGTGTAGGAATTGAGCAAGGAACCGTATGTATTCATGTAAGTAAACTTAACGGCAACTTGGGTGGTTATAGCAGCGTGTCTATCTAGCATAGAGAATTTTAGAGAGGTGTTGTTTCCTTGGAAATTATGTGGCCCTACATTCAGTTTTCTGTATCACACTGCTGGGGGATCTCAAGCATTTTTCATCTGTTAGAGCAAATGTGATCCCATCTTCATCTGTCGACGTGTATGTCCTTGTGCATGTCTGGACCTCGGTGCGGTGCCACTCTTACGGCTCAGCAGACATTTGAACGACAGACACTCAGTTGTGTTGTCCTCCTTTTTTATGCATTTCTGACAAAATCTGTGTGTTGTCCTATCTTTGATGAGAAAGTTCACCACTGCGCAGTGGAATAAATTTGTTTTTGTTCATGTAAATTTTTACAACTCCTGATACCAACTGTCTGGAGCACTGTTTGGTGTCAAAAGCAGTTGCGTACTATGTATGAGCTATTACAAAGTTAGATCGCTTGGAATAACAGAAATCCACAGTGGTGGCTCTCCTGCCTAAACTGCAGGCTTTTCAAGAAATGTGGAAGAATTGCCAGTGTTCTGCTGGAAAGAGTTATAAAATTGTCTTCGTTAAACTAAATTATGATACATATTTCAAAGCAGTGCCAGTTAAATCCACTGCCGTTGTTTAATTACCGTTGTTTTTAACGGCATTCATGCTATCTTTTCTGTCTGTTGGTGTATTTGGTGTTTAACATATGCCATACTATAGCTGTGCGTTTGCCTGTTAACGTTGTCTGGGCTTGAACTATCAGGCCTCAAGTACCTATCTTACAGCACAAAGATTGATGGAAGATCCTAGTTAAAGGGTTAAGGTAGCAAAAGGAGGAGGCATCAAAAACCATATGCCACAGTGCTGGACAGATGACAAAGCACAGTTATATTCTGTAGATATTACTACTGATCAGCAGTAAATGATAATATTGATGGTGCTGGGAAGTAAATGTGGGATGCTCATTTGAATGGCAAGAAATGTGTAAAGAGAAGTTTTCTGGAAACCCCAGAGTAATAGTAAAGTTGCACATTCTGGCCAACGACAGAGCACTATCTGCTTGCTTGTCTTGTGGAAACTTCTGAACAGAAGTATTTTTGAATGTTTTTGATTGGCTTTGTCAGATTTACTACTAATGCTGATATTTCCATTAAAAATAATTCATTTACAATGTTCTACGTGCCAGTACATAAAATAAAATAGGTGGAAGTTACAAAACTTCCCTATGTAGAAGTGTGCGTTTGGCTCAGGTTTGAGTGGAACTCACAGAATTTAATTTGATAACAGCCCATGAGGTTTTCGTCTTCACAATATATGAGGAAAAAAGCAGATGACTCTGCTCTCTCTAGATGTATTTGCCTGTAAGCCGAAAACAACCTGCGTATAGGAAACACTGACATTTTTAACGCCATCTTGGCTGGAGACGGTCTGTGTGTCTTGTACAACAGTATTTTGACTTAGTTTTATTGATGTAATTTCCCATGGTGCTTTGTTAAATGGTTTAGAAGCTTTCATATCACCCTGGAAATATGACCATACAGTATTTACAGATGTAATTTGTTTGATTTTCTAGGAGAGAGAAGAAAAAAAAATATTTGACTAGCATGGCTTTGCTATACAGATAAGAGGATTTATGGTGTGAGACCTTGTTGTGGGACAAGGGACGCTTGCGTGTGCATGCGCATGTCCACAGGCAGCAGTCAGAAACAAATTACTCCTCGATGTCTGTCACATGGGTCAGTTTAATTATAGCACTGCTGTGCCAGCACTTCAGCTTTAAAACTGTTTTTATATAGATGAGTGGGGATGGTGGCACTCCAGAACAGTGTCCATGTTGATTGTACAGATATAAGTTCTGCTCAACTAAGGATCTGTCCAGTGGCGTTTTCTGTCTGGGAGCATTAAGCTGCCTGTCTGTATGGTGTATGATTGCAGTACAAATTGTAATATTTTTTTGATCTTCTTTAACCTTGCACATGTAAATAAAAATTGTGGAGAGACGTACTTGTAACTGAAGGCAGTGGCAAAAGCAGGCAAAAAGAAAGTTTGCAAGCTTGAAGATACTTAATTGCTCTGTGGATTGCATATTTCTGTTATGGGATTTCTAGTAATTTAACACCTGGGATATCAGCACTGTTATGTGGAAAGGGGACAGATCTAAATTTAATGGAATTATATTAACAAGCTTGTATTTAAGACAAGTGTTTTACAGCTTAATTTTAGATTCCAATATAATTTTTTTTTTTTTTTTTTTTTTTAAGCACCTGACGTTTCAAAGGGAGTTTGATTCTGATTCTCTCAGACACTACAGCTGGGCTGCAGACACCTTGGACAATGTTAACCTTGTTTCAAGTCCCATCCATTCTGGGTAGGTCATTTAACAGATTTCCTTTATCTTTAAACGTAGAAGTGTATTGTTAGCTGAAGAATACAGCCTGCTGTAATGGCTGATAACATGCCTATTCCTGCTCCAGTTGAAGCCAGTGGCAAAATTCCTGCTGACTTCAATGAGGCTGCTTAATAACAGGAGTCAGGCTAAATTCTTGTATATCAAACCAAAAGCTTGCTTCTGCCCTTAATTTTCTGAATGCCAAAAACATTATAATCCCACAGGCTTCTCTTTGATAGTCCTCTTGCTTTTTATGTTGCTTATGCTTTGCTTTGAAGTGTCATAAGGTCATTTTGTTTTGAATTGTATTAAGTTATTTGGAATATGAAATCAGATATAACGTTATGCTTTCTGTTCTTTCATACAGGAAGAATGGGGGGCTTTAATTTCTTGTTTTATTTATACCTCCAGACTCCTGCCTGTTTTCCAAAATACATGGTTTGACTTCAGTCATTCACTCACAAGTCATGACTGCGCTTGACGTAACACATAAACTTGCTTTAAATGCAATAGGAGTAATTTTTGGATGCATATTGTAAAAGTTTACAAATAAATATGTAGCTGAAAGGAAGCATTGTGTATGAGATTATCTAGTATAAATATTTTTTGTTTACTTTTCAAGATCAGAACATAAAATTTCCTATCCTTTTTAATTTACTTCCCCATTTTGTGACTAATTACGTTCTTATAATGAAAATGTGTCCAGCAGATATCAAAAGATTTCAGTTCCAAAATAACAGAAAGTCCCACAGTAAGTCTAAGCACCTGCTAGAGCTGAATAGAAGTATAGAATGGTGGATTTTCAGGTCCAGATCTAATAAAACACTGCCTATGGTCAACACTAGAGTTGAAATATCAGGAACTGCAGAATGAAAAGCTGAAGTCTGTTGGTTAGCATGGAAGACTGTTAGCAAAGGACCTCAGAGAGGTGGTAGGCCATCCATTTGCATTACGGCAGAATAAAATGTAAGCAAGCCATTCCTCAAATATGTTCAATTTCTTCATGGTCACTTAAAGTAAAAGAAGGTCTGTAGTTCCCCAGCCTCAGTGGCTCACTATCCTTTGTTGCAATATTTCTTTCCCTGATAGTCAACTTAAAATCTCTTTGCTGCAAATTAAGCCTAATTCTTTTGCTATCCATGGTAGTCATGGATCTTGCTCATCTCTTTACAATGTTTTATGTTTTGGAAGATGTGTAGTCCTTTCTTTCTCGATAACGTCCCAGGTCTTCCTAGGTGGTGCTTCCTACATATCACCAGATTCTTGCTGCTGTCCCCTGGTTCTCCCCTTTTTGATGATAAATTATTTCTAAGCCAATTTGGGCACTGAGCTCCCAAAGAGATATCAACAGTACTGGCTAGGATGGGGTCACTACCTCTTTGGTCTGACATGTGACACACCTAGTCTTAAGAGATCCCACAGTGAGAATTATTGTTTTGGTAACTGTAGGTTCTCTTAATTAACGTTTGTGGTCTGCTGGAATTTCAGAGTTCCTTTCTGAAATTCTGCAGTCTTGGTGTTTTTTCTATGTTTTGTGCCTGTGTGTTTGGTTTCTTCCTTCTGTATTTGCCTTTACTGTATTTCAGCTTGTTGATTTCAGAACCCTTTTCCATTTTAGCAAGATAGCTTTTAATTCTGATCCTCTTTTCCAAAATGTTATCAGACCTTCTTTCTGTCCAGTGCTCAAATCATGAATGAAGACATTAGCTTGGTATATGGCCTAGGACAGCACAGTGAAATCCCCAGTTGAAGTTTCCTTTCAGTTTGACAGTAAAGCACAGATGGTAACTCTTTTGAAGTTTCTCGGATGATTGTGTACTCACCTTATGTATACTGTTTCATTTGCTTACTGAAATACAAATACAGAATGTCCACACATCCATGGGGCAAGGTACCCTGTCAAAGACGGAAGTTAATTTGTTGAGTTCCTCTTGCTGCATATATTTTGGCTTTTTGTTGTTTTTAGGGTTGTTTGTGGTAGCTGAGTCCTAATCTCTTTATTGTCCCTTTAGATTGGTCATTATTACCCTTATAAATTGACTGTTGGATAATTTACTCCTGAATATTTATGGTAATCAAGGTTAGACTGATGGTCTAAAATTCTCTGGTTCCTTCTTTTCATCCTGGTACAACATAGGGCTGATGTTTGTCGTCTTCTGGTCCTCTGGGACAATACTCATCTGCACTTACTTGTTCAGTGTGCTCATTAATGCTTCCAACCCTCCAAAACATACATTCTGTGGACATGAGATCTTTTGAATCAGTTTCTTCAGATCTGTTCCCTTTATACATCAGACCCCACTAATGCAGACATGGCTTTAGCTGCTGCCCGGAGGCGAAAGGCTGCAGAGCTGTAGCAGTGGGGCAAACGGCAGAGCTGCAGGGGAGGAAGGAGGTGGTGAGGGAGGAAATCCGAGCACCAAAGTATTCTGCCACCAGGTATAGCTTTTCTGACCTGTCACTTTTTTCATTTGGTTGATAAAGTCCATCAGAAGTGATGCTGTGATGACTCAGTTCCTTTCTCAGAAAAACCTTATTGTTTTCTTTCTGTTGTGGACCCCTGTTACAATAGGATACTGTTTGGTTTTCCGTGTTACCTTCATCTAAGGGCAATCAACAGATGATACCCTTCATCTTCCAGTAGCTCTGCATATCTGATATGCATTGGATCATGACTTCTCTCTTTTCTAAAAAGCAACTGCTTTTCTGCTTGTTGGTACTTCGTCCCCTCGCCTTGTCCCTGTTTGTTCTGTAGCTGTAGGCAGCGGTGTGGCAGCTGGGGTCACCAGCTGTCAGCAGCCCTCATGGTCTGGGTCGCCCTGCGGCCAGGGCCTGACCCCTCCGTTCTTCACATTCCTCATCCCCCCCAAGCTCCACAGCGTGCTGTGCCGGGGGAGCCCCTCTGCCGTCCGCTCCCTTGGGTTGCTCCTTTTCCTTGTACCCACAGTCAGAAGAGAGCATCAACGTTTGTTCTCATTTCTAAACTGAGGCAGAAGGGGAATTTTGGGGAGCGTGTTGTGGATATCCAGCGATGTATAAGTGAAAGGGGAAGAAAGAAGGAAATGTTGGCAATAATTTTGACTCTTCTGGTTTTTCTTTTTTTTAAGCCAAGATGGTGTTTAATCCACTCTTGCAAGGTGTCAGACTTCAAGTTAATTGTAGTTTACTCCAGCCTCCTGTACACGCAGAAGAACTCATTTTTGAAAGCGGCGTAATGAGTGGCGAGGATTAATATTCCCTTTAAGTATCCTGCCATACATATGTTATACTTTGGAAAATAAACCACTGTAGGAAAGTGCAAGAACTGATTTTCCGTGGCACAGTGAAGTATGTTTTGGGAATCAAATAAAGAAGTTCTGTTACACTAAATTCTCTGTTGATCTGAGTGAATCACAAATGCTTTTCTCTATTCCATGTACTTCTGCATTTCTCAGAGAAATTAAGGACTTGTCCTGACTAGTAAAAACGAAGACTTCGTTTCAGATGCTTTTTTTTTTCATGGGTAGCATATTTTATATCACATAGTTCATGATATGCAGAGTAAAAGCCAAATAATTTCTAAAGTTGGCATTCAAACATTTATTTTTTCTGATTGTTACTTTTCCTTTGCGCTTATTATTGATATTTTCTGTTGCTTGCCTCTAATTATCTTATATTAATTTTTCCCATTTGCTTTCTAAATTATTTTGCAGCTATTCCTCTCCACTTCCCCAGTATGATTCAAGGTGATAACTCTGTGCTTTCTGTGAATCCTTATTTCTGTTTTTTTAAACTCGTTTCCCACAGTCAGAGTGTATGTCAGTGTTTGTAGTGCATCTGCCCACATTGTCATCCCTTCCACGTATGCAAGTAGAAACGCTCACCAGCATTTAGTATTGTGTTTTAGAGATCATATTGTAGCTTCCATTATTAGCACAGCATTAATTTAGGTAAGCATCGGCTACTAATCTTTGTGATAGAAAGTGCATGAAATACTGTTTGGAATTATTGTTATTGTTTCAAACAATAAACTACTAATTTGAAAACTAAAATGATTAATACACTGTCGACAGTGGTTACCTTTGTATGGGATCAGTGCACGTAAAGGCTGTTCTGCTAAGGGTTTTGCCTTCACTGAAGGCTGCAGTGTGGTGTAGACACCCAAGCTGGCTGTAAATGGGCTGGGGTCTGCGGTGAGGAGCAGGCTTGCATCAAGGGCTAATCTCCCCTTGCTGTGTGTAGCGCGCGCGTTAGTGGTGCTGAGCCCCAGCTTGCCAAGGCTGGACCAGTGTGAGTGCCTGTCATCAGACCCAGCTTAGCTATCTCCACGTGACCTTGAAATCTACAATTTAAGTGTACCTCAGAACTTTGGGTCCAATTTTTATAGGTACTTGCTTCTAACTTCCACTGATTTTTGTTTAATTTAAGTCAGTTGATGTAGGTGACTAGAGTTTTGAAAACCTGCTCTTCCGTACTTGCATCATTTAAACAGTATGGATGCAGAGGCATCTTATCTGAGTGGAAGCTCTGGCATTTTTGCATGAGATGAAAAACTTCTTTTTTATTAATAATGATCTGGCTTAACGTGCCAGTAATCACGTACACGATAGGCAGCTCTCCAAAACACTGCCTTGTACCGACCCATCAGGCCAAGCCCAGCTTTGCCAAGCTCCCCGGGAGGCCCCTGTCTGTTGCTCTGCGGCGCTCCAACCAGATGTGCCTCCCCAGAGCTGCTGCCACATCAACCCTGAAGGGATGCTCCAGCCAGCCACCCTGCTACCCTGTGCACTTCCATCTCATCGGAATTGGCTGTCTGCAGACCAAAGCCATATGCATTTTTAAAAGGCCATCGATGCATAACTCTAACAGATTCCTCTCAGTATTTTCCTTTTGGTGACTAAGGGCTGTGGGTCCCTGCTTAGTGTTTCACTTTGCTTCATAGTAAATTTTGACAGATTGTCTCGAACTCTCTTCACAGCTAGTCACAAGCTGGCTCCTTGCCGGCTCTGAAGACCAACATTGGCCTGCCTTTCCACGTGCTCAGTGGCATCTACCTCATCCCATCAGCGTTCACCACCCACAGTATAGAGCAGTTGCAGAGAGAAAAAGCAACCTAAACATGCTGACAGGCTAATAGCACTTAGTGAGCAAAGGGGAGCGAGAACCAAAGGTCCAGGATCTCTGTAGCTGGTGTCTGCATGTTACAGCCCGTTGTTAGCAAAACAGAAAAGGTTCCAGTCAACAAAGCTTGCAGGACGTCTAAGATCTTCTATCTATAAATATTGAGATTATCATAACTTATATACACTGTAATTTAAAGATCAAGAATATTGTTTTTTGCGTAGATCTAATATTCGTAGAAAGCGTTTGACTAACCATTTCAGCAAAGATCCCCTTCCACTGAAACGTAATTCCTCTTACTAGGAATTGGGGTACCCCAGTGGCAGCATTTGGATTTGTTCAGTAGTATGCGTTGTGTTTATCTAGGAGAGAAATGTAGATATAATTTATTTGTACAAAAACTATTGTAAAATATGGTGAATATTGTTCCATGCTTCAGTCGTGTAAAGTATTTAGGGCACAAGGAGTGATAAATTGGAATTAAGGTCATCTCAGAGGTCTGTTTTACCTTCCCATCTCTACTAATGTATTTTAATTTGGTTTAAAGAAGGGGCAACAGCAATTTTTTCTTTTCCGTGATTCAGCTGGACAACTTTTTTCTTGCTTTATATATTTATAGCTCAGTCCCTATCTGCCTGTATCCTACAGAGCACTAAATAAAAAGTTTTGATTACGCTCCTGCTTTTGTGCAGATTTTTCCCACCCACATTGGCTGAACTTCCAAATGCAACTTATTTGCAGGGCTGACTAGTGCATGTCAGGTGTTAATTTTGATATACTGCTGGTCTCAAAAGCAAATGAAACTGTCTTACATAAATTCCCATTCATACCCAAGAGCCCTGGGGTCTTTTTTTAAAGGATCTTCATGATCCCCCGGGATTATTGGCTCTTACTTACCCTAAGTTCAGCTTGCAGTAGGGAGCCAGGAAATTGAATGGATTCACCTCTTAATCATGTGAAGATTTAGTCTATAAGATCTGGAAGTTTTCACAACAGCCTTGAAAATAATGAAGCTCTTCAGCAGATGTGTCAGCTGTGTCAATATCTGCGTATCATACAGAAGGAGCAAACAAGAAATATTGGCACCAAGGCTGAATTCATAACTCATGTCCCCACTGATGCTGGCACATTACCACATCTACCTGAAGCTATAATCTCTCTTCAGCTTATGGTATAAAGAGAACGGAAGGTATTTTGGAACCTCAGAGGAGTCCCTCAGTAACTGCTTAGCCCTGCAGTAACCTGTATGTTTTGATCCACTTAAATTGGAAGGATCTTTTGCTGCAGAGTTTTGAAAGAGAGTGAAGCGTGCTGCTGGCCCTGGAAGGAGGCTCCATTTTCCTCTCACTGTTCTTTTTTGTTACGGACAGTAACAGTTGACATACACAGCTTCTCAGCATTTCTCAGATGAAGTAAACCATGGCTATTAACAATTATTCTTGTTAATATTATTATTTCCTTGCTAATAAAAATAATTTTATTTTAAAATATACCACGTACCAATTAAAAATGTAATTGCTTACCTTTTTATTATTAATTGGAATATTATGCATTGGAAAATGTGTTTTTCCTAATGTAGCGTTTTGCTAAGGAATGTTTTCAGAGAGGAGTAATAGAACAATTTCGCCAAGAGTGCCATCAGTCTAAAGAAAGTTACATACCTGATATTCTTACTCATTCCCCATCAGTAGAAGCAATTAATAGTCTGGCCTGTCACCCATAGTGCCAGCACTCACTCTGCCAGCCTTCAGGAGTATTTGCAGATGAGAGTGCAAGGAGGTTTTGAAGATCCCCAAAATAATGAGCAGTTTTGATTCTCCTTTTTCTACATTGTCTGGTTCCTTTTTGCATATGAGGCTAATTATTTATGGACAGTAGAGCAAACAGTAACAGAGGGCTGATTTTAAATTCTAATAAGCCACTACTAATATACTACTTGTGTACTCGTTAATTCAAATTACTCAGTAGCTACCACCTGTTCGTTTCACCATGATGTTGCTAGACCTTTAGAAATTCCTGCTTTTGTTAACCGATAGTTAACATGTAAATAGAAGTGTTAAAAAAAATCTTCATATTCTTTTTAGTTTAGCTGGGATTGGGAGGACTTTTCTCATAATATTTTAAAGACTGGCAGATGAGTTTTTGCGGATTTTTTTGCCTGCTTATTTTGACTGTTTTCATTGACATGTTTCATTTTCCCTACAGTTTCCTGGTTAGTTTTATGGTTGATGCACGTGGGGGTTCAATGAGGGGTAGTCGCCATCACGGAATGCGGATCATCATCCCACCACGCAAGTGTACAGCACCGACCCGCATCACCTGCCGCTTGGTAAAGAGGCATAAACTGGCCAGCCCACCACCAATGGTTGAAGGAGAAGGATTAGCAAGTAGACTTGTAGAAATGGGGCCGGCAGGGGCACAGTTTTTAGGGTGAGTTGTTTTATGAATTTCATTGTTTGAACTCATATTGCATCTTTCATTTCCTTTATCCTGTGGATCTAAGAAATTAAACATTGACTCTCCATGATTTGACCATGTAAGATAGGCTACTTATCTTGAAATAGTAAAAAATGCCAAAATGCCATTCCTACCTTGAAAGTACCCTTGTATTTTAAGGGGAACTTTGCCTCTATGATGACTGCAGGATGAAGCCAAAGGTAAGAAGAGCCTTGAAAAGGCCAGATACTGCCCCCAGCTACTCATGGAACCTCCCTTTGAAGTCAGGAGGAGTCGTGAGCTGGTAACACAGAACAGGTTTCGGCGCTCTCACTTACAGAGTACCGGAGAAATGTCACTGTCACAGAAACGTGGCCTAAAGTCACCCAGAAGGACCCAAACATTGAGCTCTGTTCCCTATGCCATGGCACGTGCGTGGCTCCTGCCCGCGTTGGTGGGAGCTGCCTCTCCCCCTCCCACAGAGCAAGGCCACTGAGAGCGATGGCAGAGCACTTACTGTGGAGCGTCAAGTGGTGCAAATGCTAGGAACTGACATTTTTTTGAAGCTTAAAATAGGGGAAACAATCCACTATGATGTGGCTTTTTTTTTCCTAATTATAAATTTTGTTCATTACCATGAGTGGCACCCTGGTGTAAACTGCCGGTTCTGTCGGGAATGACAGCTTGTTCCTAATTTCCCCTTCTCGTTTCTCTTCCTGCTGCATGGATGTTATTCAGTAAACTGCATCTTCCTAAAACTCCTCCCCCTCTAAATGAGGGCGAGAGCATGGTTAGCCGAATCCTGCAGCTTGGTCCACAAGGAACAAAATTTATTGGGTAGGATATGTACGGAAAAGATATAGAATGTCTACAGTTTTTCTTTTGTTTCCAATTTTTTGTTATTCCCATTTATTTATTTATTTATTTATTTAGTTTTCTGAAGCTTTCAGTTGATTTACGTCACTGAAAGAAAATCATAGTGGCTTGATTTAATATAGCTCTGCTACTACCTTGTGCTTACAGGCATGTAAAATTCACTGCCAGCATTCTGCTTTCATAACTTCTGTGCTTTTGTAATTTTTTAAATTTGAAGTGTTTCAACTGCATCAAACACATTTTAATACACAGTGACAGTCCTTTAAGTTCAGCCCTGTGGTAGAGAAGGTATTTACAGGCCTTGAGTGAGTCTGTTTTGGGAAGAGCATTGTAAAATGTGGTCATATAATGTCTATTATTTGTGAAAGATTATTTAAGAAAATCTTATTGAGTGGATAACTTTATTTTAACAAGGTTGGAGAGATACTAATCTTTTCAAACTGCAAGACACATCTTGTTAAAATAGACTTATAAAGCCAAGTATGCTACCCAAAGAAGCTGCAATGTATGGTCTAAAATAAAAGAATGCTTCCGTACATTTTTGACTGTTTTCAAACCACATTGTGAAATTTATTGCATTAGGTTTTCAAAATATTGGTGAGTGTTTGGTGTTCAATACCTGTTTAATACCTTCTCACTGAGTATTCTTGTTAAATGTCATGCACAAAATTGTGTGGTTTCTAAATATTTACAGAGACAGTATCTGAAATATTAGCCTGCAAAGATTGTACTACAGTGTTAGTTTTCAGTTTGTACTCCTTTTGAACTAGAGAGTAAATATCTGAAGAAGCAGTGTATTTGAATTTTTGGTATTTAGTTGCTGCATACAACGGGAGACAGCAGCTACGTTTCTATTTCTTCTTAATGGACTTGAGATTGGAGTAACAGCCTGGGCGTTCTTAAAAACATCTAAAATATGTATTAATTAAACTATCTTTTTTATTTTCATGGGAAAAATACTATTTAACTTTTCTCCCTTGGTATGTAATATGAAAACTGGACTTCCAATTTATATTTTTACTCACGATGGCTGTTGCGATTTCCGTACTCAGGTAATCGATTGGTTACTGCAGCACAGCACCTTGCTGGTGTGTGGTACTGTAGAAGTGCTGCTCACTCCTCCCCTCATGTGGTGTTACTTTTAACTCAGTTGTTACAAAGAGGTGAAATCCTTTACAACCTCTGTAGGAAAATAATGATACTGTCTATTTAAATGTCTTAAAGCTGCATAATCCATAATTGTTCACTTACTGTGTGATTTCAGTCGGTTGTTGTAGCATACTTTAAAATGCGTATCTTGCCTGTGAAGTGTTTGGCAAAAGTGTCTGTTTTGTTAAGGAATGGCACATGAAGTGAATGGTGGTTTCTGTCGATTGTTCACAATATTTGTTCAATAATGCACTTGCAGTCCTCTGTTTAAGGTACATTGTCTGGTTACGTAGGTGTACTATTAACCACCTTCCTGTTCCCTTTCCTTCCCCCCAAAATGTTTGACAGTAACTAATATAAATGTGGTCATGATGTTACTAAACCCAGAGAAATCCGTTCTGTAAGGATCTAAACATTCCCCAGTGATGTTTACAGATGTTGCAGCTGTGATTTTGGGCATGAGAACCAGAAAGTGAAACTAATGAGAAACGACCTATTGTGTTTCACAGGAGCTGCATCAACAGAGAGCCAGGGAGAGCTTTGAAAAGTTTCAGACTTGGTTTGGAGTCTAAAATCTACATGCACAAACAATTCCTGCTGCAGTCAATAGCTGTTGCATACATTTGGGTAGCTGGACTGTTTCTGAGCTAACTTTGGCCCCTTTAAATTCCTTAAGCCAAATCCAAATTTTGACTATGGTAATGCCAATTAAAAGTCAGCGACGCTGCATGTGCTGGATTGCCCATGTCCCAGGATAAATGCGCAGGGAGAACAGTCTTCAGCAAAATTTGTAGCCATTTTTTCTTGTAAGTAACTGTTGTAAAAAAATCTACATTAAAAACGACCTACATATGAATATTATCAAGTTATATATGATCTACAGTTTAAATGATAAAGGATTGTGCAGCTTTGGCAATTTTAAAAGCATTTTTACTGTCACAGTGCTTACTATTTAAAATGACTGTAGTTTTTTTAAGGATTTAACACCCATAGGAAAATTAAGGGTGGCAAGGAGATGCATGATTTAAAAATAATGTGATTCCTTTTTTGTCTAGCCCTGTCATAGTGGAAATCCCACATTTTGGATCAATGCGAGGAAAGGAAAGAGAATTAATCGTACTTAGAAGTGAAAATGGTGAAACGTGGAAGGAACACCAGTTTGACAGCAAACATGAAGACTTAACTGAAATACTCAATGGCATGGATGAAGGTAAACATTTTCTCAAAGCTTTAGCGAGCCTTATCTTTGTGCAGGCTTGCTAACATGAGCAGACTAAAGCAACGTAAAATAAAACAGTGAAGAGGATATCTGACTTTGGGGAATATAGTGTGTGTTACATATTAAACTAATGGAAAGATTGTAAAGAGAAATTGTTCAGCACTGGCCTGGAGACATCCTGAAATGAGTGGTAGGCTTTGGTCTGAAGTTGTGCCAAGTTTGAGTGAAGTTGCCCGGTTGCTTTACAGCATAGAGTTGAGAATAACATCCCAGCCGGAGGTAAGTGTGTTTCTGCTGCTCGGGCAGGGCCATGTGAAGGTTACTCCAAACCAAGGGTAAAGAGTAAATATCAGTTCTATTTAACTTTCCCACAGATGCAGACCTCAGCCTGTAGATCGTTCTTCTTAGAAACAGTATTGTTAGAGGTTGCCTCCTACAAACACACAATCTGCCTTCTTGATGCCCGTCTGGGAAGTCTGGCTCCCTTGTTTTGTGTGGATGTTGCTGTTTATGTGACAGTCCCTTAAGATGAGAGGACTCAGCTGTACTCAGTTCATCAGAAGATGCTGTCACAGATGGTCCCTGCGGACATGTTGTGAGCAAATCCAGGCTGGGGCCACAGAGGGCCCTTGGCACCACTGCTTTCTTTTCCTAGCAAGTATTTTTCAAGGCTTGCACTGATAAACTGTTACTCTAGCTCTTTGCATCTGAGCATGAATGAAATAGCCTGTGGTTTCGACTTCGGTTTTCTTGTAAGGGTTTATCCACAGGATTTTCTCTGGATAACCTCTTGCAGAAAGTCACAGTGTGTTGAGGTACAAGCTGCAGGAAAGTTTTTCATTATCAGCAAAAGCATTTGAAGCAAATGATCAGGCTGTGGATGGCAGCTGTAAGAGGTATCTGTGAGCAGGCTCTTGCCTTTGATCTTGGCCTTCCTTGTTTGAAGAGGGCAGCCTCAGTAGAAGACAAGCTTTGAGAATGTGGAAAGGAGAATAGTGCTGTTGTGAGGGGTTCCCTAGGCAATGAGATTAGCATTTTTACAGATCTGGTCATCTGGGAATGGGATTTGCAGAATGGGCTGGGGTAGCATTGTCACTTTGAAGTACTTGAGCTGCACCTGAGCATGTAAAAACACAGAGCAAGAGCAGAGATCTGTTTGTTACATGCTCGTCTATTGTAGCTGTTTATTTGGAAATATTATAGAACCAGTCAAGCACTAGGGCAGAAACACTGCAAATGTTGGGTCAGTGGGTTTGGAAGAATATAATAAACCTCATCACAGAAAGGTACCTAAAAGCAATGAAGCAGTCAAAAGAGCAAGCATGGCCCAGGATGGTGTCTCTTGGCTAAGAATTGCTGTAGGATTGAAGGCAGTAGTTGCAGCCTTTCTGAAAGAAAAAGCTTACCATCACCCCCTCCTTTTCTGTGCCCTAGCGTATGAGACAGGAAATAATGATATGGCATTTGGGTGAAGTATCTGTGCCTTGTCCATGGTGAGGTAGTCAGAAATGATTAGCAACTTGCTTATTTGCTTTATGTGCTTTCCAAACTGAGCTTATTTTATTTTTGGGATAGGAAATCTAGGCACAAAACACTGTTCTAAAGTGCTCCAACTTGCATTGCTAATGAAAGAGGTCCCCAGGGGTGCCATATGGATAAATTCACATCTTGCAGTGAAGAGGGCTCAATAAATAAAAGCAATTTAAGAGAGGTGGGCATGCAGCCCTCAGTACTTAGAGCCTTAAAATAATAAGCTTCACAGTTTGGAGCCAGGGTACAACTGTTGAGGATTTCAGGTGGCTCTTCCCTTCTGGGGAACTGCTGTTCGAGGTTAGTGGGTGTAAGTACAGCTAGTGAATCACAGAAAGTATGATAGGCACTGGGCTATTCTCTTAGAGTAAAACTATTTGGCACTTTGAATGCCAAGCCACAGAAATGCCATTTACCAACCCAGGCAATCATTTACGCGAGAGAAAGGAGAAAAAATACTGCAGTAACACCCAGAGCGTTGTGTTGATCATTTGTTCAGTTCATTTTACCTTAATCCTCCTCTAGTTAGGAAAACAAAACAATAAAAACCTTCAAAGTAGTACAAGGGTCTTGACAAAATTCTGTTCCATTCAAATGATACCTTTTCTGTTTTAAAAAGTCTTCCAAGTGATGACATAAAATACAAATTTGTAGAACTAAAAGTATTTTTTTATCTGAACTTTAACGGTTCGTTGCAGTATACTGCAATTAGACTTGGCTGTGAAGCAGTATATTGGATCTCGCAAGCCATAGCTGTCTGAGAAGTTTGATTCCAGGTATTAACTCTGGAGGCAGAAGCAATCTTTAACTGAAATGAAAAGCAACCATCTGGATGCTCAGTCATTTCTAGAAGTTTAATGTCTCTTTGCAAGAAAAGTAATCTGTGCAGTCATCTCCAAATGCTGCAAAATGTTGCAAGAATGGCCATTTTTCTTTAAAATCTGTTGGTCCATTTTGTGTTAGACCTGCCATGTTTCACTGGTTCTATCTGTGTAGAAGGAGGACAGTCAGACTTTTATTCTCGACTGCTTAATATGCCTTTTTAAAGATACAGTCTGCTTTTCTGTTCTGTTTTTCCTGTTTTGCTGTGCTGCTCAGCCTGCGGGGATGAGAGCGAGGACATCTTGCTCCTCTCCCTCCGTGGGGACTGCTGAAGCCTGCCTGTTCTTTACTGGAAGCAGCACCATCTGCTGGAAAAATGTGTCACAGACTCAAAATACTCCAGACCAGGAGGCAATACTTCAGGGTATTAAATGCAGGATTAAATAACAGCAGACCTTTGCTTTTATTACCACCATGGAAGAATAGTAAACCATGATGCAAAGAGTCAGTTCCTTTGGTGCCATCAGGTTTCTGTTAATTTTATTCGAAAGGTGGTGCTGTACTTGATCAAATACAGGGCTAATGGAATACAGGGAACTTGGGTTTTTTAGGAACAGGAGGAGTTTGATTCTGAATATAAGGGTAGTAGTTCACAACTCTTGGCCATATTACATTTATTTAAAATTAAATCAAGTAAAATGTGTGTGTGTGTGTGTGTATATATATATCTGTGAGGAAAAAGCTCTGTCTTTTATAAATAGGTTACATTTTCAGTAGGGCTCCTTTTAGATATAACTTGCATTTGCTTTTTACGTTCTTTGCACCTTTTCCAGGTACCTTTCTGTACTTGTAGACAAATTGCAGGCATAAATGTACACACCAGGGTAGCTCATCTTTTGACAGGCATTTGCAAACTACAGAGTAAGACAAGAAATGCAAATATTTGTGGCTAAAATATGCTTGCAGCTGCACAGTGTGGTTTCAGATGGGAAGCGGGAGTTTTTACATAACTACTTCTTCGAAGCTAGAGATCAAACCAGAGTGACCTTGTTTATGCTTGAAGTTTAAAATACCACCATAAATCACTCTGCAGTGATTTTGCCACGTTTCCAAGAAAAGTTTTTAAACTTACCACTGTTAAACCTCATGTTGTGAATGGCAAGATGAGAGACTAAATAGACAAAAGAACACAAAAAGGACATTGCCTCATTTGGAGATGAGACCTCCTTGCCTAGCTGTGGCACTGGAAGCATCTAGTTGTTTATGTGAAATACAGAAACTGAGAGGGTGGGTTACCAACATTTTTGAGACAAGTCTCAATGCCTTCAGTTTATCCTTGCCCTTTCCCCTTTCTGCATCCATCCATCTGCTGTAATTTTCTCCATGTGAGCGCTGCCTCCTCTGTGACCTGCCTTTACTGCAACAATTTCTTAATGGGCATGTATCTTTACTGGGGAAAATGGTGTCCTACGCTTGTCACATCTTTCGGTCTCTGCACGGAGACAAGGTCAGCTCTGCTGTAGCTAGCCAGAACTGTAGGAGGGTTGCAAAACTCGGAGAGCTGTTCAGTCTGCTAAATACAGGTGAGATTTGCTTTTTCAGTGCTAGCAAAAGTCCTTTTAAGGTCCTGGCAAGGGAAATAAATCCCAAATCACACAAAGATGCCTTGAAGCTCATGAAACAGCCAGGTGTTCTGTGTCTTCTCTAATTCCATTTCCAGTCAGAAGACACTTGCTCTGTGTTACTTTATCTGAAAGTGGAAATGAAGGGTATCAGACAAGGGATGAATCTGATCCACAGCTGCCTCTCACCTGACAAAACTGGTGTGACTGCTTTCCTTGAGCTGAGCTAGCCTACGTGAGGTCCCCCTGTGACCTTGGAGGATGTGGCTGGGTTTCTCCTCTCCTGTCCAGTAACCGTAGCATTACACTCGCATAGCAGCATGGGCCAGAGGGAGGATAGGAATGAGCTTCCTTTTCTCCCTTCTTTCCTTCCCTCCATCTCATCTCTGGCTACTCACTCCTGCCAGCCACCTTAGGATAAGCATACTGTACGCTTGGGTGGCAGGGGAAGACCTATGCAAGGAGTACGTGTGATACCTTTCTCTTGACGTACCAAAACTTAATGACAATAGGTGTTCTTTGGACTGTTAGCACAATCTCGGAGAGTGACACCGGGAGACTCTTCCCAATTCTGCCACTAACCTTTCTGCTTTACCTCTCTGCTTTGTCATTCCTATCTGTAAGATGAGGTGTATAGCATCCTTCTCTGTGATTTAAAAACAAGCAAAAACGTTGAGGTTTTTAATTGAAATGTGTTACATAGGAATGAAGTGTCAGCAGTTGAGGAAGACAGCAATGATGATCGCTCTTGCTGTAAAATGCATGAGGTGTGTTCAGGAAACGTGACTTCTCCCAAGACAAGTTTTCCCTGTTTGATTTATTCTATATACTAACACTGAATTCCTTGTGCATCCAGAGAGGTGGTTTAGGATTGCTCATGTTCTGTGTTTTTGTTGTTGTTGTTCATTTGTTTTGTTAGAGGGCATCTTCATGTAGAAGCTTACATACATATTATTCAACATAATATCCATATATGAAGTCCAACTCCTTTCCATGCCTGGCTGCTGTTCTGCCACTCTCATCTGGGTGTCTTCCTCCTCCTCTAAAGGAGAGCACCTGGCTCAAAGGATTTTGAAAAGTTCTTACATAAAACATTAATTTTCTGCTTTAGGAGAATTTTAATTATCCTTCATCTCTGTGAGCATTTTACAGCGAGTTTAGTCTCTAACGACAAACACTAGAATGCACAGGATTTACCAGTCAAGATTATACCTGCCTGGGAATTTAAGAATCCAGTTTGTCTCCAGCACAAACCATTGCTTCCAGAGGCTGCAGGCAGAATAACTAATTCATTAGAGGGCTTCAGAGATCATCTCTGAGTCAAAGTAAATGGAGGCTGACGTTATGATAAGAAGCTGTCCTGTTCTGGTAGCTTCGTGTGATCCACAGCAACACCGTGCAGTTAATCCAAATTAGCTGCTGAAAGTTTTAAAATGGAAAACTGACATTTTACCAAATTTATATTCTAATTCTTTAGGAGCTATAATTGAGCTTACATACTCAGAAAGAGGAAAATGTCTCAGCCACATAAAGAATTGTACAAGTGTCTATTGTCATGGTACCATTTTTGGTCCTCGTGCTTTCTCTTGCTGCATCTGGTAGAAATGTCGTCTTCTGAGGAATAAGCTTTCTTCTTTAGAAATGTGGTGCTTTTTTTAAGGAGAAAAATAAGAGTGGGAGCTTGTGGAGTACTGGAGTGAAACCCAGTTACAGTAGCTAAAAAGGCAAAGTGCAAGAAGATTACAGGAGAAGTGCATGGCAGTCATGTAATTATCTCCATTTGTGAACAATGTTTATATCACAGCGATTTCATTAGTGCATATATATACATATACATACAGTTGTATGGTTAGTTGTGTTTGTGACATATCACAGTCTTCCTCAGTGCATATATGCACATATAATCTACGTAATTAATATGGGTGGATACTCCATACCCCTTTCTGAGCCCTAGCGACCCTGCATACTGGGAATGTGGCAGAGGGCCATAATTGTTGTTGACTTTTTTCTGTTCCAGCTGTCTCTGTGGTTGCATTAAGTTTCTCTGGGAACTGAGGAGCACAATGCAGTTTTTTTGGGGCGTATACCCAAATGACTGAAAGCCTGATTTGGGAAGGGATCCTCACTGTGGTTTCACTGGTAGTGCTGGCAGACAGCTCTGTCACATCCACAGTCTACCACAGCCCTCAGTGTCTGGTCAGGATTATGTGAATGCCACTCTGGGAGATAACTTTCTCAACTGCCTTAGCTGGACACCCTTGGTGTAAAGTTAGTTCATCAACTGACGGTGATTTTCTGTGCATTTCTGCATGCCGGAGCTGTATGAGGGAAGAAGCTAGAAATAAACATCTTTTGAAGGTGTGCTCAGAAAGATCAGTGCACTTACGTGCTTCCAGACTTACATGAGAGAGAAAAAGAAGCTCGACTGTCTCCTCCACATCTCAGTGGGTTCCAGGGACAAACCTGCCATCCTGCGGCAGCTGCTGCAGCAGACTGTCTCATGCTAGTGCTTCGGTGCCCTGGCAGATCTGTGTGTCTGGTGCTGCTGGCCCTCATGGTCAAGATTTATGCAAAAGTTAACAGAGCAAACCAAAGGTTGATAATTAATAGCACTGGGGTGTGTGTGTGTGTGTGTTTGTTTTTCCTGTAGTAAATCAAAAAAAAATCTTCACAAGCATTTTAAAGCAGATTAAAAACATACCGAATGTGTCTAGTATGAACCTGGACAAGTAATGTCAGAACTTTTTAACTGTCTTCTCCCACCAGAGCTGGACAGTGTTGAGGAGCTAGAGAAGAAGCGTATCTGTAGGATTGTCACGAAGGATTTCCCTCAGTACTTCGCTGTGGTTTCACGAATCAAGCAGGAGAGTAACCAAATTGGCCCAGAAGGTGGGGTACTGAGCAGCACAACGGTGCCACGTGTCCAGGCGTCCTTCCCCGAGGGTGCTCTAACCAAAAGAATCCGCGTGGGGCTCCAGGTAAGGGTGCCCTCATGTTCGTGTCATGTGTGTGGTTGGTCTTAATACATGAAGCTTGCAGCTAAGGAGCCTGCTGCCCCCTAGACCCTAGTTGCAGTTCATACCTGAGGTCTGAACTGGTGTGTTTGCCCAGGCACACTCTCTGTCTCTCAGTGCTCCACTGGGAGAGGTGAAGCACTGTCCTCCATCCACCCTGTGGCAAAAACTCAACTCTGCTTTTATCGTCACCTTGAGTATCACTTAGCATCTGAAGGATGAAAAGAAAAGGCAAAGGTTTGGAGCCACGGCAAGCCTCAGTAATAGTCTCCTGTGAGCTGCCCTGCCGTGGTGCAGTCCAGTCTCCTGTGGCCAAGTAGCAGCTTGTGACTGGTGTCAGTGGACATAGGAACATGTTTAGGAAGGAGCTTATGCAGCTGTTTGCCAGCTGTTTCTGGGTCAAAGACCTCCTGTATACATCTGTTGTAGCTTAGGACACTCAGCACTGGCATTTCTGGTGATGGGTCTAGGAAGAGCAAATAGCTTAACTCTCCTTGAACAAACTGTACAGAAAGTGGAGAAATACTCTACAGGACATATCTTTTCATAGAGTTCTGTTAATTATCACTTAAAATTACTTAACCTGACAGGTGTGATGGGTTCATGAAATAGGGATGCTGGTTTGTTTGGATTCCAGTGCTTGGAATTCACTCTGGAACATTTCTCATCTGCTAACAGTATTTCACATAAAGACAATTAATTTTGAGAAACTGGAAGCTCTGCTATTATGGTTATACAGCTGCATTTCCAGAGCTATCTAATGTGAAGGAAGCACATCTCCATATGCAGTCACAGTTCAGCCTGATTGAACCAGGGACTTAAAAATCATTAAAAAAAAAAAAAAAAAAAAAGGCAAATGCAAAACTGAGAAGTCTGTCACTTTTGAGTTCAAGTCTTACATGACAAAAACTGCTAAAATTCTATAGCATTTCTTCCCATGCTGCTTATTCTTCCTTTTTCCTTTCTTGCTGTAAAAAGTTAGGAAGTCTCCAGAGGCGCAAAATGGAGGTAGAAAGTCTGAAAACTGTTTATAGCTAAGCTGAAGCTTAAGGCAACTATTTGCATTCTGTATGAATTTGACCCAAACAAATATTTCTTTAGTGATAGTCAATAGTGGAATAGCATAGGAAGCAGTGAGGACAGAGGTAAATCAGGAGCATAAAGTGTTCCTTTGGAGCATGGATTTGTGCCTGGCAGAAATGTGAGAATTGTTCAGCATCTGAGACAGCATGTCCAGTCCTCACTTTTCAAGACACCGCTAACAAAATAGGGCTCTTCTTGTATTTTGAAATTTTATGTGATGTTACCCATCACTGTAAATTAAAAACAAACCCGAGCAACCTCTGGAAACCTCTCAGGAGACACTACAGACAACCTTCTGAGATTTATAGCTTTGCTCAACAAGTTAGCTATTAGGAAATCATAAGTGGATTGTTGAGAAAAATACTAAAGCAGGAATTGTGCTAATAATCACACTAGAGAGCTGTAGGAGAAGGCTGCCTAGGAAAAAATAAAATAAAATTCTATAGGAAATTAAAGGAAAATTGAGTTATCTTTTGGAAAACAGTTCTGCATGTCTACAGCTAATTTGTAGCACTAGTTTAAAATATTTTCCCTGTGTTGACAGGCTCAACCAGTTCCTGAGGAGATTGTTAAAAAAGTCCTTGGAAACAAAGCAACTTTTAGTCCCATTGTCACTGTGGAGCCAAGAAGAAGAAAATTTCATAAGCCAATAACCATGACAATTCCTGTGCCGCCTCCATCAGGAGAAGGTGTAGCCAATGGGTACAAAGGAGACATGACGCCCAGCCTTCGACTTTTATGTAGCATTACAGGTGAGATAAAATCGTGCTCTTTGCAAAGGTTTCTGTGACAGCAGTACCTCTGTGCTCACTCAAGTAGCTGTACAACTCATTCTTTCCAGTAAGGGAGGGTTGATGTGCTCGATTCAGTAGATTTCAGATCAGTTCTCCTGAGCAAAGCCAGCAGAGGTCACCTGAAAGGTTGCCACTGATTCCCTGTTTTTTTAGTCTTGTCTCATCCTATTGTAAAAGAACTCCTGCCAATAGATATTAAATACTATTTTATATTTAGCTAATACAAAGAATTTCAGCCTTGGCTATTAAATGTAGTTGTCAATAAAAGAAGTTTGTAGAAGTAGTTTGGGCCTAGCCGTAGAAGTAATTCTGGCCTAGCCGGTATCAAGGGAAGTTTCCCTGTTGACTGTAGGTGTGTATCTTGCTTACATCAGCATCATTTCCTGGTGTGTAACATGTGACATAACATGTAGCTCAGCTGTTGGAAAACACTATTGTCTATGTTGTTTTTTGCTGTGTGAAGCCAAATAACTTAAGATAGAAATATTCTTATGTAGTCTGTATGTGTCTGACATATGAAAGAAAATTTCAATGGTTCATGTTTATGTAGGAGGTACTTCACCTGCACAGTGGGAGGATATCACAGGCACCACTCCGCTGACGTTTTCAAATGACTGTGTCTCATTCACAACCAATGTTTCAGCCAGGTATGGTAGCAGAGCTTGTCAAATGCAGCCAGGGAGTGGTTTCCCTTGATTAACAGCATGCATTCTTGTGAGGGTGGGGTGGTTGTTGTTGTTGTTGTCCTCTTTTTTTTGTTGTTGTTGTTTGGCTTTCTGTAAGTCTTTTTGCAAGACTGATGAAGCGGTAATGGACCAGGTGCTTCTTTGTCACTGTATCACAATACAATATATATGGGGATGCACATGAAGCTTTGTCCTGGCCTTTTCTGCTGGGGTGATGTCTCTTGGCAGCTGCACGTGCTGTTTCTCTAAAGGTTGCAGTGCCAGGCAGGGGTTTGTTTTTCTGGAAACAGCAACAGAAGAGGAAAGTTTAAAATGGTCATTCAGTAAAAGAATTTGGATTTATTTACACTACATACGTTGGAGGATTTGGAGAGTTTACATGAAAATGTAAAAGATGTTCAGTTTTTGATTTGGGCTTTTTAGTTGAAGATTATTTAAAATTACTTTCACAAAAATATCATAGACCAAAAAAATCAGGGTTTTAAATGAATTTTAATGGACTTAGCAGACTTGCATGATGACTGGAGACATTCAGCATAGTCAATACAAATCATGCATCCTGGTGGAGAAATTCCATAGTATTCCAGGTAAAGAGTTTATCATTCAGTGCATAACATCTGTACCTATAAAAAGCTTTATAGAGGAAGAGAAGTGCTGCAAGAACCAAATAGATCAGGGCTGTAATACTGAAAGACTCATATAAAATACAGATTAAAGTATTTACAGTTTTATCGAAATTGTCATCAAGCTCTTAATCTTAAAAGGAGAAAATAACAGTATAACATCTCTTCGAGAAACTTCACTGTGGACATATTCAGTTTCGACCTAGGTGGGAAATGGGATTTTGTTGTATGTATGTGTTATCAAGGAGGCTGTTTTAGCAAAGATTTCATAGCAATCAAATGTACAGTGAAGCACCAGGAAGTTGGCTTCAAATGAGGCTTAAAATAAGCAGTTCTATGAGATACTGGCATGGAAAGGATCAAATAAAAATATCGATGTTTCACTGCCGGGTATTCGGATTTTTGAATGGTTAAAGCTCTATTGAAAGCAGAAGAAAAATCACAGCTTTGGGAAGTCTGCAGGGAGAGTACGCATGCAAAATGGCCAAAGATCATAGGTCATGGTGTCTTTTTAAAGGCTTGAGCAATGTTTGAGCATAATGAAAAGTTGATTTAACAGTTTGCTTTTTCCCATTCAGATTTTGGCTTGCAGACTGCCATCAAGTACTAGAGACTGTTGGGCTGGCAACACAGCTTTATAGAGAATTAATATGCGTTCCTTACATGGCAAAGTTTGTTATATTTGCCAAAATGAATGACCCTGTGGAATCCAATTTGCGTTGCTTCTGCATGACTGATGACAAAGTGGACAAAACTTTGGAGCAACAAGAGAATTTTGAAGAAGTTGCAAGAAGCAAAGACATCGAGGTATATTTCTTATTCACAGCCGGCTTCCTCCTTGTAAACTGACAGTGTGTTTTCCAAGTGGCAGCGAGTCCTATAAAAGCAGCTATAAGCCCAGTTAAATAAAGGTTCACAGTAAGGCTGTGTCAAGAAATTTCTTGAGGT
Organism: Chauna torquata; assembly: GCA_013399475.1. Lineage (NCBI taxonomy): Eukaryota > Metazoa > Chordata > Aves > Anseriformes > Anhimidae > Chauna > Chauna torquata. The sequence goes on along the minus strand of VXAL01000585.1, from coordinate 184,819 downwards.
GATGTCAAAAAAGGACAAGGAGGGGGGAGCATGAAGACCTGTCTCCAGACGGATGCCCTAGGCTAGTCTGCTTTGGGTTTTGCACCTGCTGCTGTTGAGTAACCTTGGGTTTTGCAGAAGGCTGACCTGGAATTTTTTCTCACTGGCCTCACAGACATACAGGCACAAGTAAGGCTGGTTTATGGTGAATAGGTAGGCACCAAGACATAGTTTCTTGAAGGAAGTCTACATATTCTTACTTCAGAAAAGCCACTCACGTAGCAGTTTCCCAGACTGCCAGCACAATAAATGCCTTGCCATAACGCACAGTGATTTTCTAATTTGTCATTGAATTTAATCTGAATGGGGACTTATACTAAACGCAGGAACTGTGGTGGGGGAAATCATGCTATACTTATTTGCGTGGATATACTATGGAAAGAGGTTTTATTGGCTTTTATTTTGTTACTTTGGTAGGTTCTGGAAGGAAAACCTATTTACGTTGATTGCTATGGAAATCTGGCCCCTTTGACTAAAGGAGGACAACAGCTTGTTTTTAATTTTTATGCTTTCAAAGAAAACAGACTGCCATTCTCTATCAAGGTAAAAGCAAAACAAGCCAACTAATTCTGCTGAGATTTTTTTTTCCTGTGATAACACTTTTTCAGCCAAATAGGACTAACTTGCCCCAAGGATGTAAGTGTCATTGTTTAATATGTGAATAGTGTGGAGAGAGTGCTTTGCATGAAGCCACAAAAGAGCTGCTGACAGAGCTGGGACCAGAAAACCCGTGATAAAGATTCACGAACTTCTGTCAAAACCATATTAGTTAGACCTCCAGAATTAGTAGCATTAGATCACTATGTCCCAGGGACTAAGAAGAGGTAATAAGTTCAATAACATACAGTACAGCAGAAGAGCCTCCAAAAAGTGCGTGCAGACTGTTCACCTCTAAAGTACCACGAATGGATGCTCACTTTCCTTAGCCTTATCGTAGCTTTTGTGCAAAAGAAGTTTTTAAGCATGTAAGTTTTGAGCACAAGTGCAAAACATTGCAGTAGAAAATGAAGGTGAGCTGAAAATGTCTGTCAGTTTTATACTGGGATATTGCTATCTGGTTGGACTTACCCAACATCTTTTCTTACATGAATTTCAGGAGCTTGTTTCCCATCAGAGAGCTTCAGGCTGATCTAACTCATTTATGGTAACTCCTTTTCTCCTGCTGAGAGAGGAGGCTGTGTCCCAGCTCAGTAGCATTGGTCTCGACCCATTAGATAGCTTGTGGAAAGAAACTGTGAGAAACCCTCCAGAAACCTCCTCTAGGTATCTGACCTACTGCATATTACTCCACTATGCTAAAATTTCTTTTCTAGGTAAGAGACACCAGCCAGGAACCTTGTGGTCGGTTGTCATTTTTGAAAGAACCAAAGACTACAAAAGGACTGCCACAAACAGCTGTCTGCAACTTGAATATCACTTTGCCAGCACACAAAAAGGTATTTGTTAGAAAACATAAACATTTTCCTTAGGGTTGGTTTGATTTTATTTTTGCTCTTTTAGTTTTTGTCTTTTTTCTGCTAAAGAAACCTTGTGAAATGCCAGTCATGAGAATGCTTTGGAATATAAAGGCTTTTTAAATTTATGTTTAATTGGTTTCCTGTATGTAGAACGCTTTGAAAGTCTCTTGTTACTGTGGTGTCAAGTTCCTATAATTTTTATGATTCTGTTTACAGCTCATGCTTCAGCCTGCAGGTCATAGGTTTATGCTTTCAGTAATGTCACACGTTGATTTGCATTGGATGTAAGATTTTTTTTTTTGTGTTGGCATTTTGGATTTGCTTTGCCTTATAAATCAGCTTGCATTTTGTGCTCCCAATTTGGTCCTTTTCATATCCTGATATTCTTTTCCCTGCTGTCCATTATAATATTCCTTGTCTCTGCAATGCATCTTGGGACCAAAAGGAAACAGAGTCAGATCAAGATGATGAGGTAATATAAACACTGTCTTCTGTTTTTATTTCCTTCAGATTTAGTGAAGAAAAGTAAATATGTTATAGAAAATAATAATATTTTTAACTATGGCATTGAAATAATACTTACAGAGTGACCATATCCTCAACATCTCATATGCTATTGCAAAACAGTCGAAGTTCACAAATGTAGCAAAATAGGATCATAAGTTACGAAATTAAACTACAGGTTGAATAATAGTAGTCTAAAATTTAACTAATTTTTTTCTGAAAAAAATGATATAATTACAAAATTCAGACCAAGTTCATTTTTGGCAAAATCAAGAAGAGCTTACTAGCTGTGATTTTTAGCTCTTGGAATAACGCTGCTGGTGCTTTGGTAACATGTGTCTGAGAAGGTATTAGCAACAGTGGCTTGTAATATTTTATTTCTGAAAATAAACTGGACTCTTCTAAAAAAGCAAAATAACCAAGAGCAATTTCTAAATATTGGGTATAAATCTATTTTCAAATAGACCTCAGGTATTTGCAGCTTAAAAATCCCCAGTTTGCCGGAAACTGCAGTGTTAGATTGTCAGGAAGTTGAGTGGGTTTTGAGATAGCAATAAATGAGGTCACTTTATAAAAGAAACCACATGGATGCATCCCTTTTACCTAGCAGCAAAGTTTTCTTCTCTTCCTGGTGGAAAACAAACAGCAGTAGCCACCTGCTGAATAAAATAAAAACAAAACACTCCTTACATGTAAAAAAAAAATAAGAATAGCAACTGTAACACTTTGTCTCCACAGGGTTTGATCCCATTGAGCTATTATATAGCTGCAACAAAGTTTTTTTTCTAAACAGAGCATGTTTTTAGACACAATGAAGAGAGCTTATTTCTAAAAGACTTCTAATATTAGAAGTCATCACACTAGCAGCTATGCCACTGAATGCAGCAACTTATGATGCAATTTACTAGTTAGCAATAGTAGTCTGCTTTCTAATCTGCATCTTTGCGTTTTGTGCCTAATAAAAAAATCCCCTCCCATGCCTTTTTTGTCCTTAATGTATTCACTTTAAAGTGTACATTGTGGTATATGTGTTTTCAGGACAAATCAATTTGGGGAGAAATATTTGATCAGTCAAATTTGTACTTCTCTTAATGTTTTATGTCTGTATCTGTAGTCTTTTGTGTTGATCTCCTGTTTTTCTAGTCAAAGGTGGTTTATTTTACGGAGAATTAAAAATATCATGCCATTTCTAGTAGTATGAAACAGTTTATTAGGTGATAATGGGATAATGTAGTATTGAGATACAGTAGAAGGATCATGAGCTATGTCTCTCCTATCTAAGCTCTTCCTCCTCATAAACAGACACATTGAGCAGGAATGAGCACATGGGGTCATCTCCCAGGGTTGCAGTCTCTTCCCTGCTTGCTCTGAAAGGGTGGTCATTCACAGCAGGTGTCTGCCACCCCTGATAGCCATGTTCCCTGCTCCACAATGCCTGACACTCACTACACAGCAGACAGGAATGCAGACCGGCTCTGTCCATTCCCTGCCTGCTTGCCCAAATTTGGTTCCAGTATGCCTTCCTGAAGCTGAACGGAGACATCCGTTTACTCTTGTGGGGATGTGTACCGCAAAACGTGGCCTATCATGCTGAGGTTTGATGGTTGTTCAAATGGGGGATGGCACCAAACAGCATTATGTTTTGTTGCAGACGGAGAAAGCCGACCGGCGTCAGAACTTTGTCTCCCTTGCTTTACGTAAGCGCTACAGCTATCTGACTGAGCCTGGAATGAGTGAGTTACCCTTACCAAACTACTAAACCATATATACGTGATTTTTCATAAGAAGAGACATTTTTTCTATAAACGTTGTATTTGGTGTCACTTTGGAGAAAAAAAAAAAGGAAAAAAGAGAAAAGAAAAAAAGAACTATCTAAAGCAAAACTCTTGGATGGTCTGTGAAATGTTGTGTTGCGAGAGCTTGAAGAATCCTGACTGGCAAATGACATGTGCTAATTAAGTAGAAATACAATATTTTAAAAAATGCCATGTAGCTCCAGACAAGTAGGATTACAAATTTCTTTCAGAATGAGTCTGTTCCTCTTCCCTAGGGGAGTGATATGCAAAAGTTCAGCAAGGCTGGAGAATGCCATTCAGATAAGCACTTAAATGTTTAGATGCGTAGCCAAAATGGACTCTCTCATATTTTATATCTCCCTCTTCTTTCTCCTCCTCTTCCCTTCTTCCTGTGTTCCCTGCAGATGCTTTTTATTCCTTGGCACCACATGTTGCTTCCTCTTAAACTTATTCCCCTTGACCAGACCTGTGGCATTGCTTTCCTTCTCCATTAAATACATCAATGTATTTGGCTTAGCTTTTCTTCCTTCACCTCCCCTGCCCAAGCCTGACTGCTGTTGTTCCCCATTCCCAGACTTTCTCTTGTCTCTTTCTGCCTCATAACCTTCTCAGTTGCTACCCTGCAACAGACCCTTTGATATAATTCCGTAAATCCATAGACAATCTTCATCGGGTCTTGGGAGTTTCCACTGGATGGCTGCTGTTTAATTATCCTGTAAGATCTGTGGCTTCTTTGGATCAGATGTGCTCCAGAATATATAATACTTCTCAGGCCTGGAGGAAGACTTCAAGCATGTAACATCTGAAGAAGCTATCAGATCTACTGAGACATCTTGACTGTTAAGGTATTGTTAAAGGCTTGTTGGGAACTGAGAGAGACAGCAAAAAGAAAGCTGCTTGAAAGGAGTTTGAGGACTGCATATATTACTTACAATTAGTTTTTCAGGCTGCGTTGGAAGAAAAAAAGTGTTACATGTATTCACCAAACGTTCATGAAGTCTCATTTGCAAAAAGCGGAAAAAAAAAATGAAACCCACTTAATGAGCTTTACTCTAAGAAAAAATGTGTTGACATAGTAGAAGTCCCTGACCGTTCTTTAACTGTTCTATCCCTTTTGGCAATGGTTGCTACTTGTGGCAGTGAGCTACCCCGAAAGGGTATGCAAAAATTACTGTATTTGCCAAGAAAGATGGCAGACAGTGGTTTGGCCATCAGTGTGAGCACTACCTCCTGTGCACAAGTAGCATGTAGTCACAGCTGCCACCACCACCTGCAGCATGCTGGTGCGAGGGGAGGTTGTGGATTTAGAGGCACAGCTCTTCCAGAGCGCATGCGTGCTACCTAACACGGAGCCAGGATGGCTGCTGTGGTTGCTTTACACTGCAGGGTGTTTGCTCTGTTGATCAGAGATGAGTGATGAACCTCTACCTCTTCCCAGCGAATTTGATGGCACAACTCTACAGTTTGGGTAGCAGGAGGGGTTGGGCTGTTTCTCATGAGCTCGTGCATGCACACGCACAGAGGTTGTTTCCCTCTGCACCCCAGTGTTGGTGCCAGTGTCAGCGCAGAAGAGAGCGAGGAAGGTGGGATATTCCCCTGTCCTACCTGTCCTTGTCCCCGCTCAGGAAAAGGGGCCAAAGGGCCCCTCTACTCTCCCCAACAGGGAGGTCTCCCACAGAAGAGGAGTGCTGCAGTGGGTTAAACTTGCTCAGTGCTGGTCGCTTGCTTGCAGCTGAAGAGCAGCAGGAGCAGATCTGAGCTGGAACTGCTTATATGAGTTCACTCAGTGCTTTCAGTTACCAGCTGTGCAAGCAAGGAAACACAGTTTGGTGCACAGAAGGTAGTAACATCTGTTTTCTGATAAAATCTTGGATACAGAGTGATGGAAACTGCTAAGGCCAAGAGTGTCCAGTAGCCAAAAAGAGCTGTTACAGAAAACCACTTCTCTCTTTAGAATATTATCCCACTCTTGAAGTCTGGCATGGTTGTGGGGATTTCTTTGCTGTTTCAGAACAGTAAAATTGCCTGGTTTCGTGCTGTTTGAGTTGTCATAGCTACACGCACTGGTAAATTACTTAATTTTCTTTGTACCAGTTTTTCTTCTCAACTGCAATACAGAGCACAGAAAAAGCATCTTAGATGTGTCTGAATTCGTGATTTAACAGGAGAAAGAGCAGTTAAGAGGGCAGCCTGTTGGTTTGATTGCCTCACTAACCAGTTGTGGCAGAATGGCTCATCACAGCGCAGTGGGGTCCCTCTAAAGACATTTCCAAACACGAGCTGCTGAATAAGTTGTTTTGATGTTGGTGGTTCTCCGAATGATTTAGGGGTTTTGTTTTTTGGACTTGGCACCGTATGAACTTCTGGTGAATGTTAGCAGCTGCTGCTAATTAATCTTCATAATAAAGCCTAGTTCATTTAATGAAGTACACTGTTTTCTTTTGAAGAAAAAAAGTATGTTTGTGCGTAAAAATAAAACTGCAAGCAGGATGGGAAAAATGGATGTTTCTTGAGTAGTCTGTGCCAGTCAGGCCTAGTATTCAAGCTCTCTTCAACTTAAATGTTCTAATACTGTAGTATTTCCAGCCATCCACATTGCCTTCTAAGCTTCAATTGGCTTTTATAGGACCAGCATATTTCTCCTTGCAGGATATGGACCTGTGGTATACTGAACACTTATTTCCTATTCTGTAAGTGTGTATGTGCTTTAAGTTTAACAGTTTAGTATTAGCCTTGCTAAGCTTCTTTCACCGTAAGTTACTGTCTGTCTATAAGACAGATCAAGTAAGTTTTACAAATTATTAGTGTAACTTCAGAGAAAGGTGTGTTGAATAAGTTGTTTGGATATTTCAGCTCCATTTCTAACTCCAACTTTAAACAGAAGGGGAAGAAAAAGCCCTTTAAGTTACTTTCAGTGTCAGCTCTCTGAATGTTATTGCTGTATCAGAGGATATGTATGCTGTAATGGGATTCCCAGAAATGCTGTCTTCTGGCATGAGTACCTCCTGTGATGCAAAATGTGTTTGATGATGATTTTGTTCGAAATGCCTATGAATAAGCTGAGTGTTCTGGGGGATAATAACAGGTTTGTCCTTGCCAGGAAGTTTTTGCATAATATATTTTGTTCTTTGACTGCTTTTCTAATGTTACCTTTTGAGAAATGCAAAGTTGAACAGGTCTGTCTTTGAACTGACGCAAGAAATCTCCTCAAAAGGTACCAAGACACTACATCTTGTAGAAAAAGTGTACTCTTCTTTTAATGGCCTCTTGTGAAATGATTTTTTAAGGTTTACATATTTGTGCTTAATACAGCATACAAAATGTATTAATGTGTGCTCGTTTTGACATGATATATTGTGCATGAATGAAAACTCTTTCAGTTGCTTTGCTTGCTCACGTTTATCATATATCATACTTTCCATATTTGATGTATGACATATGCTTCTTAAAATCATTTCATGTAAAGTTTTACTTTAGTTTTTCCAAACAAAAGGAATATCGCATGAAAAACAAATGCAAAAATTCCTTTTCTTTATTTATTTTTATTATTTTTTAAAATATTGACTCAGAAAAGCTCTTGCTCTTATTGGCTTTGTGAGTGTGAAGCATATCCGAATTGTGCATGGGAGATACAGATTTGAATTTACTCCAGTTGCTTCACAGTTTGCACATCAATTGCCTGTCACTTAGAGGAATTTTGGGTTCTGCATGAAATAGTTCTGACTGGTTTAAAAAAAAAAGATTTTAGCTATATAATGTTTTTTTACACAAGTTTATATTTTGTATAGGTTCAATATCTGAATACAATGACAACAACAACAGAAATTATTAAGAGGATAATTCTAATAGTTGTGCAAATCAAAGACATTCTTAAACAGGCAAAATAGAACTGATACAAATATTTCAGAATTAGTACATCAGAAAGTCAATAGGAAGTAAGAGAAGAATTTTTGATGTGTTTTTTATTTTTACCTTATGGATTCCTTCTTTGTGTTTTCTGTTCTTTTTTTGCAGACTTGGTTGCAGTGTGCTTTCTGTCTTTCATTTCATGTTGCTTTTTGTTTTGACCAATTATCAGTGTATGGCTCACTCCTGTTTTTTTTTTTTAATTTCTTTTTTTAACTCTTCTTTTGCCTCCTTCATCCAACTCATTGCAAACAATTGTACTTACTTTTTGTAATATTACAACGTTTACTGACCAATTTTCTTCTCTGGTCTCTCTGTTTTTCAATCATTTTTGTTGATTTTATGTTTGATTTTAATTTAACAATTTAAGAAACAGTTGAACGGAGTGCAGGAGCAACAAGATCCCTACCTGCTACTTACTCATACAAGCCATTCTTTTCAACACGACCATATCAGTCATGGACAACAGCTCCAATTACAGTGCCTGGGCAAACCAAATCAGGCTTCACTTCCTTATCAAGCTCTTCCTCTAACACTCCTACAGCTTCCCCATTAAAATCAATATGGTCTGTTTCTTCTGCTTCTCCAATCAAATCCACATTAGGAGCTTCTACCACATCTTCAGTTAAATCTGTTAGTGATGTAGCATCTCCGATTAGATCGTTTCGGACAATCTCTTCACCAATAAAAACTGTGGTATCGCAGCCTCCATACAATATACAGGTTACTTCTGGCTCTTTCGTCAGAGCTCCCGCAGTAACAGAAGCCGCTGGCCTAAAAGGGCTGGCATCCACTACCACATTCCCCTCTCGGACATCTCCAGTGACTACAGCAGGGTCTCTCTTGGAGAGATCATCCATAACTATGACACCTCCAGCATCCCCCAAATCCAACATTAACGTGTACTCTTCAAGTTTGCCTCTTAAATCGGTCATCACATCAGCATCCTCACTTTTATCGTCCCCTCTAAAGTCAGTGGTGTCACCTGCTAAGTCAGCAGTTGATGCTGTTTCATCCTCTAAGGTCATGATGGCCTCGTCTCTCTCATCGCCAGCAAAACATGTAGCTGGGCACACAGATGTACCATTGGTTAATGGATCTGTGTCACCTCTGAAATACCCATCTTCCTCCAACTTAATAAATGGATCCAAAGCTGCAGCTGTTTTTCAAGACAAGATCACTGCAGCTGCACATTCTGCAAGTTGTGCTGCTAGTGCAGTTGCTGACACAGCTGAGAGAGTGTTTTCAACTGCTTCAACTATGTCATTTTCTCCACTCAGGTCATTTGTGTCTTCAGCACCATCAGCTTTCCAGTCAATAAGAACTCCTCCTGCAGGTGCTTTGTATACAGCCCTTGGGTCAATATCAGCAACTACCTCATCTGTAACTTCATCAACAATAACAGTGCCAGTATATTCTGTAGTCAATGTTTTGTCTGAACCAGCATTAAAGAAGCTCCCAGAGTCATCTCCACTTACAAAATCAGCTGCTGCATTGCTGTCACCTATTAAAACATTGACTACAGAGGCACGCACACAGCCTCCCTTTAATCGAACTTCATCTCCAATAAAATCTTCCTTGTTCTTAGCACCCTCTGCTCTCAAATTGTCCACACCATCTTCTTTATCCTCCAGTCAGGAGATATTGAAAGATGTTGCTGAAATGAAAGAGGATCTCATAAGAATGACTGCAATATTGCAGACAGATGTCGCAGAGGACAAACCGTTCCAACCCGAGATACCAAAAGAGGGTAGAATTGATGATGAAGAGCCCTTTAAAATTGTTGAGAAAGTGAAAGAGGACTTAGTAAAAGTTAGTGAGATACTGAAAAAAGATGTGTGTTTAGAAAGTAAAGGGTCGGCTAAAGTATCCAAAAGTGATCAAGGACACCTATCTGAGGATGACTGGGTAGAGTTCAGTACAGAGGAGATTGATGAAGCGAGACAGCAAGCTTTGACAGCTCCTCCTATATCTGTTCCAGAGAAGGTCCAAATTAAAACTAAAACCATGTCGGAAAAAGATTATAACTTGTCGAAAGTTATTGATTACTTAGCAAATGATATCGGTAGCAGTTCATTAACAAACATAAAGTACAAGTTTGAAGAGGGGAAAAAAGAAGGTGAAGAGAGGCAAAAACGCATTTTAAAACCAGCTATTGCTTTGCAGGAACATAAACTTAAAATGCCTCCAGCCTCCATGAGGCCTTCAACATCAGAAAAGGAGTTATGTAAAATTGCAGATTCCTTTTTTGGAACTGATACAATTTTAGAGTCTCCGGATGACTTTTCTCAACATGATCAAGATAAAAGTCCCTTATCTGACAGTGGCTTTGAAACAAGGAGTGAAAAGACACCTTCTGCCCCACAAAGTGCTGAAAGCACAGGGCCAAAACCACTTTTCCATGATGTACCCATCCCTCCCGTCATTACAGAAACTAGAACTGAAGTAGTTCATGTTATCCGCAGTTACGAACCATCACCTGAAGAAATTCCAGAGCAGAAAGTAGAGGAGCTACCGGCCTCGAAACCTGCCCCTACGTTTATGGAGCTGGAGCAAAAACCTGCTGGGTCTATTAAAGAGAAGGTTAAAGCATTTCAAATGAAAGCCAGCAGCAGTGAGGAAGATGACCACAAATGTGTCCTTACCAAAGGTGTCCGAGTAAAAGAAGAAACTCATATCACTACGACGACTAGAATGGTTTATCATAAACCTCCATGCACTGAAAGCACGTCCGAAAGAATTGAGGAGACAATGTCTGTTCATGACATAATGAAAGCCTTTCAGTCTGGACGTGACCCTTCCAAAGAATTGGCAGGTCTGTTTGAACATAAATCATCAGTAACATCCGATGTTAGCAAGTCTGCTGAATCTTCACCACAACATGCAGAGAAGGACAGCAAAATGAAACCCAAACTGGAGCGAATAATAGAGGTCCATATTGAAAAAGGTAATCAGGCTGAACCTACTGAAGTGATTATTAGAGAAACAAAAAAGCATCCAGAAAAAGAAATGTATGTGTATCAGAAAGACTTACCTCGGGGAGATATTAACTTAAAAGAGTTGGAAAAACATGATGCTTTTCCTTGTTCAGATGAACAAGGTCAGCAAGAAGAAGAGGAGCTCACAGCCGAAGAGTCACTTCCTTCTTATCTGGAATCCTCTAGAGTTAACACTCCTGTGTCCCAGGAAGAAGACAGTCGCCCTAGTTCTGCTCAACTCATGTCTGATGACTCTTACAAAACACTGAAGCTTTTGAGTCAGCACTCAATAGAATACCATGATGATGAGTTGTCAGAACTAAGAGGGGAGTCTTACAGGTTTGCTGAGAAAATGCTTCTTTCAGAAAAGCTAGATGTTTCTCATTCTGATACTGAGGAGTCAGTTACTGACCATGCTCTACCCCTTAGTGCAGAGTTACAGGGGTCTGATAAACGATGCAGAGAAAAAGTAGCTACTGCCCCCAAAAAAGAGATTCTCTCCAAAATCTATAAAGATGTATCTGAAAATGGTGTGGGTAAAATGTCTAAAGATGATCATTATGATAAAGTGACAGTGTTACACTATACTGGAGATGTTAGTAGTCCAAAACATGCGATGTGGATGCGCTTTACTGAGGACAGATTAGACAGAGGTAGAGAAAAGTTAATGTATGAAGACAGGGTGGACAGGACTGTTAAGGAGGCAGAAGAAAAACTGACTGAAGTATCACAGTTTTTTCGGGATAAAACAGAGAAGTTGAATGATGAGCTACAGTCTCCAGAGAAAAAGCAGCATAAAAAAAATGGCAAAGAAATGCATTCTAGCCAGAGCTCTGCCAGCAGCAGCCCTGAGAAGGTTCTGCTCTCTGAATTGCCAGCATCCGGTGACGAATGGAGTAAGCCGAAGCAGTATGCACATGATGGGAAATGCTTTCCCAAAGTGGATGAAAGAAGAGTGTCCAGTTTGCCCAGCAGTCCTGAAAAAAGGATATTTGTGCAACCAGCAGAGGACTCTAAACAACCTATGGAACACAAAGGAAATGCTCAGCAGACTGGAGTACCTGAGGTTTCACAGACTGGATTTCAGCTGAAGCAATCAAAGCTCAGTTCCATTAGGCTAAAGTTTGAACAAAGTATAAGTCCAAGGAGTAAGGACCTAACTCAAGAAGAAAAAAAGCCGGACAGTCAGTCCAAAATTCCAGTAAAGAAATTGCAAGAGAGTAAGTTGCCAGTGTATCAGTTTGTTTCCAGAGAGAAACACGCAAAGCAAGTAGAGCTCATTGATGGGAGCACAGCTTTACAGAAAGAGATGAAAATACGGGAAGATTTTGTTCCAGGTAAAGGAAAAGCTATAGAAGACTTTTGTGCTTCAGACACACAAAAGCAAAGAACTGAAACGAGTAAAAGCGTGCCAGAATACTTTTCAGAACCACAGAAAAAAGACCTGGTGTATGGCTCAGACTCAACAACAAAAGGACACTGGGACAAAAAAATCTATAGGACGTGGGAAAGTCCAGGAACTTCTAATCACAAAACACAAAAAGAAAAACTTTCCCATGTGCTGGTTCCAGATACAGTAAAAGAAAACCATGTTGATCGTGTTGAAGCTAAAACTGACCAAAAAAGTGAATTTATCACTGTGACAGAGCACAAATTGGCAGCAAATGGAATTCATTCAGAAGAAGTGAAGGAACTGACTGTAAAATCTCCCTCAAAAAAGGTCTTATACAGAGAATTTGTTGTCAGGGAGGGGGAACATAATGGTGAAGTAGCTGATAAAATATCCAAAAGGAAAGAAGAAATTGCTGTGTCTCATATTCCAGTCAGGATTGTTGAGGAGAAGAGAACCTTGCTTGATGGTGTTTATCAGCTTTCAGCTAAAGTGTCCCAATCAGCTGTAATTAAGGAGAAAGTTGAGAGGCAGATTGATTATGTGGAAGATGATCAAATAAAGCACTCAGAAATCAGAAAAGTTACCAAGCAACAGAGCTCGATAGGCCTAAGTCCTCCTGCTGAGGAAACTGAGCTATCCCCTAGCAAGTCACCAGATTCTTTAGAATTTAGTCCAGGAAAGGAATCGCCTTTGAGTGAGTTAGTTGACCCTGGTGCCAGTGATTACTTAGATAAAGTTGCACCATTAGTAAGTACTGAGGGAGTGAAAGAAATTAAGACCTTACCTGTTTATGTCAGTTTTGTTCAAGTAGGAAAGCAATACGAGAAAGAGGTGCAACAAGGAAATATAAAAAAAATTGTCAGTCAGGAGAGTAAGACAGTACAAGAGACAAGGGGGACATTTTATACAGCTAGACAGCAAAAACAACCTCCTTCTCCACAAGGTAGTCCAGAAGATGACACGCTAGAACAAGTGTCCTTTATAGATAGCTCTGGCAAAAGCCCTTTAACACCAGAAACACCAAGTTCAGAGGAAGTGAGTTATGAGTTTACGTCTAAAACACCTGACTCACTAATAGCATATATCCCAGGCAAGCCCAGTCCTATACCTGAGGTATCTGAGGAATCAGAGGAGGAAGCAGAGGCTAAGTCAACCTCTGTAAAACAGGCAGAAGCTGAGGAACCACAAACTGACAAATCATTACCTAATCATATAAATAAGGACTCTAACAAAAGACCAAAAGGTAACAGAGTTGCCTACATTGAATTCCCGCCTCCCCCACCACTGGATGCGGATCAAGGCGAGTCAGAAAAGAAGCCCCACTATTCCACTGAGAGTGAAATGGAGATGATAGAAGTGAACTTGCAAGATGAACGTGACAAATGCCAACTGGCTGAGCCAGTCATAAGAGTACAGCCACCGTCTCCTGTGCCACCGGGAGCAGATGTCAGTGACTCCAGTGACGATGAATCTCTCTATCAACCTGTTCCCCTTAAAAAGTATACGTTCAAACTGAAAGAACTGGAGGATGACCAGAAAGAAACCTCAAAACTCAGAGACCCTGAAAAGATTGAGAAACAGAAAGAGTTAGGACATCCCACTTCTGGGAAACCTAGTGAATCTGATGTTGGGCTTGATTCACCTCAGAATGATGTAGTGCAAAATGGGAACAATAATGACCAGTCTGTCACAGAGTGTTCCATAGCAACCACTGCAGAATTCTCCCATGATACCGATGCGACTGAGATTGACTCTCTTGATGGTTATGATTTGCAAGATGAAGATGATGGTTTAACTGAGAGTGATTCTAAACTTGCAGGTCCAGCAGTTGAAACCAAAAAGGACGTATGGACTACAGAAGGTATTCTAAAGCAGACTGATCGCTGCTTTAGCCAGAGTAAACTTGAAGTCATTGAGGAGGAAGGCAAGGTAGGCCCTGAAGAAAACAAGGTGCCTTCGAAGGGTCCAGCTTCTGAAAAGGCCGGAGATAAAAGCGAACAGAAGTCAGGGGCACAGTTTTTCACTTTGGAAGGCAGACACCCTGACAGGACTGTGTTTCCCGATACATATTTCAGTTACAAAGTAGATGAAGAATTTGCAACACCTTTCAAAACAGTGGCCACTAAGAGTCTAGATTTTGACCCATGGTCCAATAACCGAGGTGACGACGAAGTGTTTGAGACTAAATCAAGGGATGATGAGGCTAAGCCATTTGGTCTGGCAGTGGAAGACAGATCTCAAGCAACAACACCTGATACAACTCCAGCCAGAACTCCAACAGATGAAAGTACGCCAACTAGCGAGCCCAACCCCTTCCCATTTCATGAAGGGAAGATGTTTGAGATGACTCGCAGTGGTGCAATTGACATGAGCAAGAGGGATTTTGTTGAAGAAAGACTCCAATTTTTTCAGATTGGTGAGCATACTTCTGAAGGGAAGTCAGGGGACAAGGGGGAAGGGGATAAAAGTACAGTCACTGCCATCACACAGCCACAGGCAGGGGACAGCACTGTAGAAACAAACCTAGAGAGACCAGTAGAAACAACAGCAGTTGAACATAAGCCCATCATCCAGGCCAGTGGAGATTGCATGGAACAAACACTTGGTAGTAACTCACTGGAAAAATCATCGGCAGCGGTAAACGCTTCTAAAGTTGATCCCAAATTGCGCACACCAATTAAAATGGGAATTTCTGCTTCCACCATGACTCTGAAGAAAGATGGCACTGGCGAAGTGACAGATAAGATAGAAGCTGTGATGCCAAGTGGTCAGGGATTAGAAAATGAAACTGTAGCAGTGATTGCAAGTTCAGCTTCTAGCCAGACAAGCTGTAGGCAAACAGAAAACACTGAGTTTCCAAAAGATAATTTTAATAACAACAACAATTTGGATTCATCTGCTGTCCCTACAGATGATATTACCTGTAATGTAGTGCTAAAAGAACATTCGGAACGGAAATGTTCCCTGCAGAAAGCTAATCAAGCGAAAAGCACTTCAGGAAAAGGTACAGGGACAACACAAGGACACAGAGTAAGAGATAAGCAAAAAGCACATGGAGAGCAGCAGAAGTCAACAGAGTTGGTAGGGGCTAGAGGAAAATCAAAACTTCCTGTAAAGGCCAGCTCAGTAAAAGAAGTCTTTCCACAAAGTAATCTCCAAAGCAATACAGGGAGTAAAGTGAGACAGGCTAGTAAGCCTGACAAAGCAAAACAACATAATTCTCCTCCCTGTCTAGAAGCAAGGTCTAGGATTCCTGTAAAAAATACACATAGGAGTAATCTAGCTAGAAAACCTCCAGCTCTGCCAAAACAAGAGCAGGTAGAGAAAGAAAAAACAAAACAGCTTCCTTCTAAATTACCAGTAAAGGTAAGATCTACCTCCGTCACAATGACAACAGTTAAAGTAAGAAAAAATCAGCTTAGGGAGGTATGTAAACATTCTATTGAATATTTTAAGGGAATTAGTGGTGAGACATTAAAGCTTGTGGATCGTCTATCTGATGAAGAGAAAAAGATGCAGTCAGAGGTCTCTGATGATGAAGAAGACAGTACATCAAGGAACACATCATTATCAGAAGCTACTCAAGTTTACCAGCCTTCCATTACATCGAAGTCTGCTAGAGATATGAGAACAGAGGCAGCATCTATAAAATCAAAGATTGAAAAGGCCGACAGTGAGAGGAGGAGGAGTAAGAGGACTGGTGAGAATGAAGGCAGTCAGGTTTCTGGAGCTCTCATGGCTCACCTCGTGGAGATCAAGCCTAGTTTGTAAAACTTTCAACTTGTTGATCCTAGTGCATGAACTGTTGTGATTGCCTGTGGAGTGACTTAACCGTAGTTTTCATTCTGTCATTGTCATCTGTACGTGCTGTCTTATACTCTTCTTTCTTCCTTTAAACAAATCCTGTACTGTAGAAAGCTAGTGAAGCATGCCGAAGACATTGATGTAACTCAGAAATTGAAAGATTTCTTTTGTGACAGCAAATTTGTTCTGTCAAAGTAGAAAAAATAGATGTTAATCTGGTCTTGGTGGTTTCCACCAGTAACTGAACAACTTGTGTACAGTCTAAGAGCTAGATTGTCAGCATGTTTGGTCTCATTACACAACATCATGTAGTTTGACATTTGGCTTTACACAGGTGAAAATTTGCTTTGTAGGTTTTTAGGACACACGACCATTCTAGTAAACAATATAAGCACCGGCAACTTAGTTGAATTCAAGCTATTATTTATAATAAACTATTGTCCGGTATTATGGTTTTCTGTGCAAAACCCTTTTAATCGAGAAATTGTAAATCACAGGTCCACAGAGTCCATGTGAACGGACAGATATAAGGATGGCAATTGTAGCCGATCACCTAGGACTTAGCTGGACAGGTAAGCTTTTCTGCTTTTATATTGAAATCAGCCTTTGCTATTACTTTCTCAGGTAGTCTTTTTACCAAAAGCTGCAGCAAGGCCCAGCCCCATCAGCTTTTCGTGAATTCACCGTGAAGCCAGTCTCCCAAAACATTCACCAGATCGCTGAGCAGAGATGCCCTAATATGAAATAGTTGTGACGAACTATCTCATGGGCTTGCAATAAATCAGACAGAAACTCATAGGGCAAATAGCTAAAATGGTTATCCTCCCAAGATGTAACACTCAGATAGTTGGGAGAATCTATCTACTCGGGGTCAGGGCTGCCCGTGTTTCTGGACAGCAAATTCCCCAAAGCCCTGGACCTTGCAGGGGCCCCAGCAGTTTGGTGCCATGTGGGGGTTGCCTTGTTGTACGCCCACCATACCCTCCACACGCTTATGTGCAGAGCTGGCCCTTCATGAGCTTATGGGTGCAGCAGCCAACTCTCCCTGGGCATAGACAATGACATTGCTGGTGCCCGAGCTGCACAGCGGACTCACAAGTGAGTCATGGTTGCCAGAACAAACATGTTATCAGTGAGCAGTGATGAGGTCTCCACGGAGCTTTTCTTTGCTCTGGTTAAGTGGTTTAGTGGGTATAAATATGATAATGGCTGAAAGAGATGTGATGGAAAATTCAGAATTATGCCTGTCTTAGGAAATAAAGTGTATGATGCCATGTTCATCATTATCTGTTAAGGTACTCGTTTGTGTCAGGTAGTTTTGTTGATGTCTGTGTGATCTAAGAAAGTTCATACTTCTAAGCCTGACAGGATAATTGAGAGATTTGTGCTTTGTTTGGTGTTTTTGTTGTTTTTTTCTTTTTTTTTTCTTTTCTTTTCTTTTTGCTTTATAGAACTGGCAAGAGAACTGAATTTTTCTGTGGATGAAATAAATCAAATCCGAGTAGAAAACCCAAATTCTCTTATTGCTCAAAGCTTCATGTTATTAAAAAAATGGGTTACCAGAGACGGGAAAAATGCTACAAGTAAGTTCAAGTAGTTACTTTTGTTGTTTGTAAATTATAGCCCATTCCAAATGCTACCTGTTCTAAGTAGGTTAAATTGAAGAAAACATAATGAACTTCTTTCATAAACCACTAATGAAAAAAAAAAAGTTTGTTGTATTTTTACCAGAAGCCAGAGACATGTCTCATTTATTCAGTACATATGCAGAAAGACATAATCTGTACTCCACGTCCATAATTGATGGGACAAGTCAGAAACTTAAATTCCAGCAAAAGAAATATTAGGGAAAACTTGCCAATAATTAGGAATGTGAAACATGGAAATAGGCTACCTGGAAAAGTTAGGTACTCTCAGTGTGACAGGTTGTGACAAGAGTGTAAACACCCTTCTGTGAGGAGTGATTTGTGTGACCGAGACAATGGACCTCTTTGAGGCCACGTTTCTGGGCCGATTCTGCTGTTTTTATGTCTACTTGAATTGCTCAAATTGAAATAGAGGTTTGATTTTTGCATTAGGTCAGTGGTGTTTGTTACCATTCTCTAATCCCTATTACAAACCCCTACACAGTATTTGAGTTAACTCGGATCTGTTTCACTGTAAAAGTTGTTTCCAGTATTAGTGTTCTTGCAACAGGGTTATTGTAAATGAGATTTCACGATGTACTGTATGAATAGCCTTACATGCATTATTACTTACTTAGCTAGCTATTCAGTTGTTACTCAAAATAGAACGGTAACAAGGATTTTTACACTCCTTTGTTCCAGTAAAAGGATTTTTTTTTCAGTAGTAAGTAAATATGTTCTTTAAGAACTCTCTGACCTTATTCTTTGTGCTTCTTGTGTTGTAATATAATTAAATTGGAGGGGGCGGGGGGAGAAGAATCTTAACAGATGTATGTCTTGAATAAGTAGGCAGCAGAATGACTACTTAGACAAATGATGGAGTTTGCTACAACCGAAGGCATTGGGACAGAAACATGTGCCAACAACTTATAATTAATGCAATGTGAACGTAACTGAGAAGGACAATTACTGCAATGCTGAACTTTTTTTCTAATGTCTTATTTGTTTTTCAGCTGATGCCTTAACTTCTGTATTGACAAAAATTAATCGAATAGATATTGTGACCCTGTTGGAAGGACCAATATTTGATTATGGAAATATTTCAGGCACCAGAAGTTTTGCAGATGAAAACAACGTTTTTCATGATCCCATTGATGGTAATTGAATTCCATGGTCATATTTAGTTCAGTGACATGTCCAATAATTCAATAATGTTGTAAGAACTAGATGTTTAAAAAAAAAAAAAAGTTCTAAAGAAATAATAGGTTTTCATGTTAAGGCTTTTTCCTCAGAGTATGATATTTAGGTTGCACATTAATGTCTCAGAGAATAAGCTCAGGATCCCACAAATGCCTGCCTAAGTAAGCTTGTTCCTGCTAGCCTCCCTGTCAGTTGACAAAACCTGAATGATGTTCTCCTGCGATAGTTGTGCTTTGATGCTTGCCCATGTATATTTTTAATGTGCTTGGTATTGCATGCTTTCCAAGTTTCCTGGAAATTATATATATATATATATATATATCCTTTGGCTTCCTGTCTAGATAAGTAACAGTAAGAATTCTTTGAAGAGAAAAAAATCAAGTGTGTAGCAATTGCATGAAATATGTTAATGTGCAGCTTATTGCCAAGCCTGTCTGAGACAAGTGAACATCAGTTAATTCAAGATTTTTGTGAAATTTTTGTGATTTTTGGACCATTATTGTCCGAATGTACAGCGGCAGTAGAAAAATAAGAAAATGTTTTATTGCATGAGAGAATATCTTTGTCAGTCTACTAATGAATAGAACTGTGTAATAATCCTCACACAGAAGCTGTAGCCACTGAGCACAGAATTGTGCAGGTTAATTATGAGCCAGATCTTAAAAGGATAAATGGAGTTCTGCTTATAAAACAGAATTGCCATAGGTATACTTACTACTTATCATTATGTTGGAGTTGCTAAATGTTGGTGTTTCTTCTTTTAAATGTTAGTTAATGGGTACTGGGTCGCTACATCCTTTACTTTGATTTTTGACACATGAATTATAAATGGCTCATGAAGACTTTTTTAAGTTACATTTCTTTTACTTTTTGTAATTTGTTCAAGTATCTGTTGGTCTCTCTCTGTATTTTAGTAGGGTGTTTTTGTACTTAGGGCGTAGAAGCTCAGTGTACCTCCATTATTGAGCAGCATTACTGATCATTGTATCATTGCATTACAGAAATAATTTTCTGTTGACATTTTAAGAAAATTGCTCTTGAAATGTTGCTTGCGCCTTTTAATAGTAGCATCAGTGTTTTTATGAAGAAAATATGCTTCTCTGCAGTTGCTTTCTGTCTCTCCTCTTCTCTGAGCCTTCCTCAAGCTTCCTTTCCTCACCAAGACCAGACCACCTTTACCTTTCTCTCAGCTGATTCAGGAAACAAAAAAAACAAACCTTGTCAATGTGCCTCTCTTTGCAGGCAGCACAATGTCAAGTTAACCCCATGGCATGTATTTTTTCCTTTCTTAGGTTACCCGACCTTTTATTTGCTGAAGTGAATTTCAGATTTCGTTATCATTTTATATGTATATTCAGTTTAACCCTTTTGTGTGGTTTTCCCATGTTTTCATCGATTTCCTTTTCTTTTATCTCTTTATTTGATCAGTGTATCTGATTGTACCCGTGTCACCAAGATCGCCTCAGTCTCCAAGATCACCAAGATCTCCTTACTCACCACAGTCCTCTCACCTGTATAACTTTACTGTACCTGAAATATTCATATAGCTCTCCCTGTGGTTTTTGTGTTCTCTTATCCCTTCATTAAATTCCTTTTTTTAGTGTTTTTTTTTCTTTTTTATCCTGCAGTGTATTTAGATCTGCTATTCTTTAGTATCCTCATTGAGATCCACTTTCTCTTCCTCATTCTTTAACTATTTCATTCTTGTGGCTCTGTGGTTAAATTGGAGATATATATTAGTAGCATTGTATTGCTAGTATTGTGTACTTTTTGATAAAGTATGTTAAAAATGTGGACCTGTTTTAAAAATAATACCTACTTATTAAAAAAAAAAAAAGTGGCTGTCCTGTGTTTTGATCTACTTCTGTCTTTAAAGTCTATTTTATTAAACTTCCAAATTTAAAGAAATAAAAACTGGGAAAGAAAGATAAACACAATTTGGCTGCAAGATATTGGATTGGCTATAAATGGACAACCACCCCTGTCCACATTTGATTCATTGCATGCTCATAAAGCAATCTGCTATAGCTTGAAAATGTTTAAATGGCTGCAAAAACAGTTGCCGAAATCTTTACAGACTATTTACAAACTATTCAGAAGTACCGGCTTTGCTATACTAGCTATTTTGGCAATGCTCATTTTTGTTCCATCAATTTAGAGTAAAGTAAATTAATCTATTAGAACTGCATTTGTTCTTATACACCTGTGCCTCCTCATAGTTTTCATACTTTATGTAATTCATGAATCATTTGACATTTGCTGATTCGTTGCTCCATGTTTCATCCCAGTTAGTCCAAATGTGCTGTCTTCCTTAGGTTATCCCTCCATTCAAGTGGAACTGGAAACTCCCACTGGGTTGCGCTTCGTGCCACCCACCCCTTTCCATCAGGATGATTTCTTTAGCGACACCTCTAGCCTAGAGTCACCCCTTAGAACTCCCAGTAGACTGAGTGACATGTTAGTGACCTCCCAGGGACATGTAGATGGTACAGCAGCAGCACCGCCAGTGGTGACTGAAGAAGATACTTCTCTGGACGACAGCAAACCCGATTTCTCAGTGCCTAGAGAAGGAACTCCTAAAGATATTTCTGTAGGCCAGAGCCAGTTGGAGGAAGTGGACCTTAAGGATTATCCGCGGTATCTTGGTAGTTATGGCGGGATACCAAAAGATGTTAAACAAAGGCAGAGCGAAGAGACTAGCAAAACAGGAATGAGGACTGAACAGCCTGAGAGAGAAAAGTCTGGTACTGATGAGGAGATGACAGAAGAAAAGTTTAAATCTCTGTTTGAGGACATTCATCTGGAAGAAGGAGCTGAGTCTGAGGAGATGACGGAAGAAAAAGTATGGTCAATTCTTAAAGGTGTTCAGCAAGCAGAACACAAGATGTCTTCAATTACAGGTTGGCAAACCGACTCGTCAAGTGTCACTGAGCCACCAACATCGGGGCGCAGAATAGGTGGTAGCTTGCTAGATCGCCTGGATGATAGGTGAGAATTTTCTTATAAATGCATGTAAGCAAGCCTTCCCGCGCTGATTTTGCCTTCAGAAGCAGTGCTCAGGCTGCTGTTCTGTTACTGTGTGTGTGTGTGTATGCGCGTATGTATTTAGAAGAGAAAGCAATGGTTGACTGAGTTTGGCCTCAAAAGTATTTGTCTTTAAAAATGTATATATAGCAGGATTCATGCTTAATGTAGAATTAGATTTTACTGTTTTCTGGATAATACTACTTTTCATGTTCTTTATATTGTGTATTTCCATTTTGAATGAATCTAAGCAAGGCATAGATGAAATTGGAGTTTGGGGCTAAGAAATGTACATTAGCTGAAACCAGAATGCTGCAATAGTCTTATTTATAGAGTAGCTTTTTAGCAGTCATCCTTTTCATTGCATATCTCTCCCTTCACTCAGATAGTCATTACTTTTTCCATAGCCCAATTTTTAAATTGTCACTGTTTCATAACACTTACTTTGTGTGCTATGTCATGCTAATTTACTAGACTTTTTAAGAGATGAGTTGCAAGTCATAAGAAGGTACGAAAGGCAACACCAAATCCATCTAGTCTTGTGTGCTGCTTCCCAACAGTGACTGCAGAGGATGCTCAGGGAAGAAAATGCTATTTTGCCCCCTGTGCTTTCCTGGGCTCCATTTGCTTTCAGCATAATAACCTGCTGAGGTGGTAGATGCTTTCTACATATTTATTCTCAGTGTATTTCTCTTGCATGAGCTTTTGCAGCCACCCCTTAGACCTACATGAGCTTTCAGCATTCACAATATGCATTGGCATGTTTGGCCATACTGGTACCCCCTGGGTACCAGAGCTCCTGCCTTAATTTTGAACTTGGCTCCCATGATTACTAATGGAAGTAGCCAGCTCTGCATGAAGTGTAAAATCAGCAGAGAATGACTGTCTGCAGAGCGGTTGTCTCTCTGTCAGCAGTTTACATCCTTTGCAGCTTTGACTCAGGATGTTTAAGGGTTCCAGGTAGCATTGAGATACTCTTGCTGAATCAAGTGGGAATATGGCCATTGATTTCAGCAAGCTGATTTTCTTTCAAGGCTGTAAAGCACTTCATCTACTAACGTGATTTCTGTTACGTTAAGCAACCATTGTTATTCTGCTTTTTATATTGCGTTAAATTAATAAAGTATCTCTTCTAGAAGTGAAAGGTCTTCCTTAAGAAGATGACACATCCATTTCTAGCTAGATGAATTCAATTTGCTATATTTTATAACAGTTTTGCCAGCAAATAGCTATAGTATTTTCATGCGTACGGTCTCAGCGCTTGTCTGAAACACAAGCAAAAATAAAAAAGGAAAGGGGGAATGGTTTTAAACTAAAAGAGGGGGGAGTTAGATTAGATGTCAGGAGGAAATTCTTCACTCAGAGAGTGGTGAGGCACTGGCACAGGCTGCCCAGAGAAGCTGTGGGTGCCCCATCCCTGGAGGCGTTCAAGGCCAGGCTGGATGGGGGTCTGCGCAGCCTGGTCTAGTGGATGGCATCCCTGCCCATGGCAGGGGGGTTGGAACCAGATGAGCTTTATGGTCCCTTCCAACCCAAGACATTCTATGAAAAGAAAACTGCATCAGAAGTGCACTACTGTCTGTACTGTCTGTAGGTACTGTGAGACAAAATTTTGACCAGAGCTTTCTATCTTGTAGTAACTTTTCTTGCCATTGGCTTTGTATATTATTGAAAGTATGCTGAGGACTTATTTTTGAGTACCAGTGTTTTTAAAGAGGCACAAGTTATTTGGAATATGGATATTGCGATTTGAGGGAAAAATAACCAAATAATTACTGTGTTATTAGTAACTGCAGGGCACAGATACTTTCATCACCTCCTCAGAGAGCAGGTTAAAGAATTAGTGCCTCAGGGATTTATCTCATGTGATTATACAAGGGAAATGGTAGGTTTTGTGTATTTTTCTTTCTCTTTTTCCTTTTTTCTTCTTTTCCCTTAAGTGGAAGCGAATTAACGTAAAACATTTGGCCTTGTTTCCAGTGTTCACCATGTTCTCATTGCTTCTGAAAAGATACCGTGATGCAAAAGACAAGGCTATTAAATAGATTGACACTTGCATGCTGAATTTAAAATTTTACTTTGTCTGAAATGTGCGCTGAGAGTGAAGGCTCAGTATGGAGGCTCAGTGCTTTTGCCTTCTGCATGTGATTTAAACCCTGAGTAGATGTCTATTATTTTTTTTCCCCTATAGCTCGGACCAATGTAGGGATTCTGTTACCTCGTATGTCAAAGGAGAAGCAGGGAAGCCAGAAGCAAATGGAAGCCTCTCTGAATCTGAGACAAAAACTAAGTCTTATGTCCAGGAATCTTTAAATGATGTGGGAAAACACAGTGACAAAGAAGCCCTGAAAACAAAGCCCCAAGTTTCAGCTGGTACTGATGAGCAAACGTTATCATCAACAGCATATCAGAAATCTTTGGAAGAAGCTAGCAAGCCAACAACAGAAGGCAACAAAACATCTGTGCCTGTCAGTGTGAAGAAGATGAGCTGGAGTACTTCTGAGGATGGCAAGCCAAGAACAAGCATCCAAGAAGAGGAGGGAGCAGTAATGTCTGAACAGAAGGTACAGTATGTCCTGTAATTATTAACTGTTTGAGGAGTCCCTATTGCTTAACATTTATTTTTTTTTTATAAAACTTGTAATGTTGTGACAGGTGGTTTTTTTTATCCTTCTTTATGCATGTTCTATTTATTTCTGCTAAATTAAGAAAAGTGGAAGTTAGTGGAAATTTATATTCTGTGGCGTGAGTAGAACAAAGTGTAGTCGGGGCAGGCAGAGGAGCCAAGCAGGGCTGCATAATCTTCTGCCTAGCTGGCCCCGAGCCCTGGAAGAGGCTGGAGCAGCTTGTGACTGCTGTCCTGCATCGCTGGGGAGCAGGCCCCTCTCCTGCATGAAGGTACCACCTGTGCAAACAGTGCCAGACAGCTCAGCTGTCCTCAAGCTGTTTCCGGAAAGCTGATGCCACTGTTTTCTGTTCTGTGACATTGAGGGGAGCAAAGAGATACAGCTCTTTGGTCTCCTTCCTGCTCGTTGTTCCCAGCACCCCTGCTTTTTTTTTTTTTTTTTTTCAATTGTGTTACTTTGTCCAAGGTGCATCTAGCCAACAGGAATCAAAAGATTTGCAAATGTGTAAAGCACTTTTCCAGGTGGTAGTTTCCTCTTAAAATACTGCTGAGGGGCTCCCCTTCAGTTCTCTACCTTGCCTGACTTGCACATCCTTATCTGCAGAATCTCACTTAAAGTTGGTTTCAGATAATGAAAATTTTAATAGCTTTTCAATGCCTTATATTTATTTCCCAGAAGCTTAAAAGTAAAATTGATTCAAGAAATATATATATAGCCCAGTAGGGATTGGGAGCTGGTGGGCAATCCCTAGGCTCAGGGGCTGCAAAAAAGAGAATTACAGAGTTTCTTCTACATTTCTGTCTTTACTGAGATGGTCTTTTCTTGGGCATACTACAGGAGGAGACTATAACTTCTGGAAGTGACGCATTTTAATAGACTTGCTTCTACGTAATATGGCGTTTTTTTTATTGTAGCGCAATAAAAATGTCGGATGTGGTGGGCTGCAGTAAATTAAGTTTAAATTAGTTCATTTAAAACCATTCTTTCAATTATACAATCAAGAGTTCTTTTATTAGATGGTAACACGATTAGTCTCACCAGTTATGCAGCATATGATTATTATCTTGTTAGTTTGTGATACAGTTAAAGTAGCGAAGATCTTTCCTAACATTTGCTAATTACTGGAATACTTAAACAAAAAAAAAAAAGGTAAGAAAGAGCCTGCTGCAAAGGCAGCTAAATGCAGACATCAGAGTTGCTTTATTGTCAGTAGGCTTTGGGGCACACCTTGCGTTGATGTTATTATGCTCGGTTTAAACACAGGGATAAGCATAGATGCACACTGTAACGTGTGCTGAGGGGTGTGCAACAGTGCTGCACTCCCCCCTCTGGATTCCCATCAGTGAGAAGATAAGTTGTCATCCACTTCTGTGTTCTCTTCACTTTTGGATCTCGTTTGGTAAGCATAAGCGTGTGCATTTCATATGTGCGCTTTTTGCACTGCTTTTGCTTTCTTGGTAAAGGGTGATAATCTTATCTTCCGAATAACAAGTCTTTTTTTTTTTATAGATGTGATCTTTGAATAAACTGGTATCAGAAAATAATGTGATTCCTAAATCCGGGTCTCTCACCTAATCTGTTTGAAGTCAATAGTTTAATTACTAACAGAGTCCAATTCACAGTGAGGTACTTCATGTGCTGTCATGAAAACAGAAAGAGTGTCAACTGCAGTGTATCTGGAAGGCATTCTTCAGAAATGGTCCGTAAAGGGGAAGAGGTTTGGAAGAAACAGATTAATTTTTGTGGAAAGAAAGGGGGAACAAAAGAAAATAACTTCCCAAAGTAAACAGTTTTTTCTGTGACCCCTTGGGAAACAGCTAAGAAGCAATAATCATTCACCTGCTGGGAGGGCGCTGCATCAGTGTTTTGGCACACAGTTTTGAAACAAAAGATAAACTTGGACCGTTGATACTGGGCTGCTGCCTCGTGACGTGGATGAAATGAATTGTTGGCCTTGTCCCAAGTCCACATAAATGCCCAGAAATTTAAAAAAAGCAGTGCAGTGATGGTGTAGACTATGTAATGCTCTGTGAATGATCAAGCATCAGATTCAAGTGACCTTTTTAAATTAGAGGAGTGCAGCACAGTTGTTCTATTATCCAAAAGAGGGTGATATCCCGTGGTCAAGGTGACTCCCAGTGTCAGAGTTCCATTACAGCTAAAACGCTTGAAGCTGTTTATTAATAATAACTCTTCCTCCAAAACCTTTGTGCCCTCTTGGGAATCTTCTCCTGCTTCTCGTTACTTGTTCAGGATAGGATTGAATGTTTTTTTGTATTCATGTATTTGGCTAGTGTCAGAGGACAGCAGGAGACTTTGCATGTAGATGAACACTGTCATCCTGCCCTAAATGCTTTTTGTTATGTAGTCCTTTTTCTCCTCCGCTCACCTATGCCTTTTCTGAGAAGTGTTTCTTGTTTGGGATGCCTTGGGCCAGATTCAAAAAAGAAACAGAGGTGCAGTTAGCAATATCCACTGTACATATTTTTAAAGTCATTTTTGGGATGTCACTGAGTAATTATAGAGGAAATTGTCAAATATGTCTACTCAGAAAACCATTGTTTGAGCCTAGTCCATCACGTGAGAAGTGCTTGTGTCCTGCCCCAGTCATACGCACAGGTACGAAGCCCTCCGCCAGCCGTGTGCTTGCACAGCTGCTCAGCCCCAAAGCCAAAGAACTGTGCAGGTTTTGCAGGGGAAGGCTCTGGGGCTATCTGAGGGCACGGGGACGGGACAGACGCCTGTGTGCGGCTGCTGCACCTCCCTGGCACTGAGCTGCGACCAGCATCAGGCTTCCCCTGCCCCAAGCTGAGGTGTGCCAGTTCCCTTAAAAAAAATGCAGGATGATTGTACTTCACACTTCAGTTAGTACTATTTAAAAGTAGATAAACGCTGAGCAGGAAAAACACTTCTGTGGAGGTCTTCAAAATGCGTATTTTTAATCTTTGATAAGTGGGCCACTGAATCTTTCTGTGTGACTGTTGTCTTTCTTTGTAAGGGAATTCACTTCCATACCTTGTGAATCCATACAATTTGTCTGAACAGTTAGTTTTTGAGGAGGAAACAGCAAGCAGATATGACAAGTTTTTTTGTATACAAAATTTTTAAGTACATAAGATAACAGAAATGTAGTCGGTCAGATGCATTCCAAATACCGTTTTCTAAGACTTAAAAGCTGCTAAGATATTCCATACGTGGTATACTTATCTAGCTACAGCATGTCAAAGAGCAAAAAGGCCTCCTGCCATGTACTTTAGGAGCAAAGCCGTGAATCATGTATATAATACAGGAAAAACATTGTCCATGATAACCTGTTTGCTTCTTGTAGTTCTGATAGCACGTTCTGTCTTGCAAATGTGCTGTTCAAATGTACTAAAACTGCATTTATTAGGAATGTAGTGACAGTGACAGTGAGATTCAGAGTGATTCAAGCTCAGGTGAGGAGCAGAGGATTACTACAAGAGTTTATCGACGGCGGTTGATTCTGAAGGTATTTTGTGATTTGCGTTCTTGAGGCGGCGTTGGCATGGACGTGGGTTTGGACTGCTGTGTAGGAATGTCAGTTCTGGCATAATGGAGTCCCTCTGGTAGTATGCTTTCCATTGCCAGTTTGTATTTATAACCAAATGCTAGGTGACCTTTCCTTGCTTAACCCAGAGGCTTGTGGTTGTCTTCTGCTGGAAAACTACTGTGCTGCATGGCGTGTTGTATCCTTCACGGTTTTGCATGCCGTCTTAAAGACTGTAGCTAGATGCAGTGTGTTGTTCTGAGGCAGAGCAAAATGACTTACAGACAGATATGGGTGATACTTTTTTTTTCCCTCTTAAAAAAAAATTCTAAATTACAAGTTAAAAAAAAAAATTGCAGGAATTGTACATGAATGGGATATAGGAGAGTATGGGCCATGTACTCTGGCTGAAAGTTGTGGTCCAAAGTACCTAATGTGTTCTGGAAAGCCTCCCCAAAGCAGCAGGTGATCCTGATTTAAAACCTACTGAAGTTAATAAGAATCCTAGCATTGCCTTCAGTAGGCTTTGTTTAGTGTATTTATTTACAGATTCTCTAGCACAATTTAGTTTATATGCTAATAACAATGGTAGAGACATATAAATAATTGCATTTGCCCTCTTATTGTTTCTAGTATGGACGTATAGTATGGTGTTAATTGCCTTGAGCATACAGCGTAAGAAAATAATTCTTCATCAGAAACAATGAAATTAATTCTCAGTACTTAAAGGATTTATTAGATTCTCATTAGAAAATCACGTAGTAAAGCCATGAAATGGACAGCCAGCCACTGTAGTGCTATTACAGCAATAGCTGAGTTTGCCTAGGATATACTTGGTACTTCAGTGATTAGTGACACTGATTGCACATATCTGTCTTGCTGTTATTTGCGAGTTTTGTGGAGAAGGTTATGTATACGTGCACTGCACCTTTTCTATAATGTGGATGGCAGATATGCAGATATGCTGCTATGCACAGCTATTGATCTCCAAGACACAGGCACTTCAGGAAAATGCTGAACGGCATTTCTGACTGCCTTCACCCTGTGTTTCTTCAGTATACTAGTTGTGTTCCCATTTGGAAGTTTGCAAGAATTGCACAAATAAGCTCAGCAGAAGTAAATACTTTGTCCAATACCTTATCTTTACAGGATGAACCTGCTGTCTTAAATGAAAGCACCTGGGCAGGTCGGAATATGACCATTCATCAGTAATTCCCTTTGCAGATAAGACATGACAAGAAATAGGAATGTTTCTGTTTTCAGGTGGGGGCAGGTGGCCTGAGGGTGATCACAGACCCTTGAATGCTGTAAGAGCATTTCTAGAAAGACTTAAAGCATCATTGGGCTGAAAATTTTAAAGGCTGTGCATAGTCAGCCTGTTCCTGGGATTCCCCACCTAGTTTTTGTCTGAACTGTTTTAATGTCCACTGGTTGGGCGTCAGGAAGTGTCAGAGTAGAAAAGGGGGTGAAAAAGGCAGTCTTCATTTTCTTTCCAAGTACATCCACTGCGTTTAGAGAAAGGCATAGAAAATTGTGTTTAAATGTGGTGGTGTAATTTGGGGTTCCACGTACACAGCAAGGGTAAAGCAGCCATATGGAGTGGTGCAGTCTGCAGCTTGCCCAGAGGGAGCCAGCGGGACCCCTCAGGGACAATGTGCAGGGCGAGAGGAGGCTGCCGAACCTGCGCTGTTTGGGACACATCTGTGCTGAACTGGGGTAGAGCTGTACCTGTCTCCAGATTTGAAAACACCTGTGATACTTCTGTTATTATCTGATGATTTGTAGCTGCTGCTTTTTTTCCCCTCTGCATCTTGAGGCAGGTTTAAAATGGAGCAAGAAAAATTTTCAAAGAAGCAGTCACCAGGCCTTTTAGAGAAGGAGTTCGATAATGGAGCAGCTGTTTCAATAGGTGTGTTTTGGTCATGTATAGTTCATGAATCGATGGTATGAAATAGAAGAATCGAGCTTTGAAATTGGAAGGGATCT
Organism: Chauna torquata; assembly: GCA_013399475.1. Classification (NCBI taxonomy): domain Eukaryota; kingdom Metazoa; phylum Chordata; class Aves; order Anseriformes; family Anhimidae; genus Chauna; species Chauna torquata. The sequence goes on along the minus strand of VXAL01000585.1, from coordinate 154,972 downwards.
GGACTTTGATTAATTTTTTTTGAATTCCTGGGAGCAGAGGTTCAGTCTGGGTGAACTGAAATCACGGTGAGGGCATGCACCAGCTCAGGACTAGCTCCTTGGGCTGGAGGTCTCAGGATACAGCTCTCAGGAGCGTGGAGCAAAGCTCACAGCCTGCAGGGAGGAGACAACTCCAGTGTTTCTGACACGGGGCCCAGAGCAGTGGTCAGGAGCTTCCAGCAGGCTCTCACACTCGCTTGCTGGTGCTGAGCGCCCATCAACTGGCTGCTGTGCCCGACCCCTCAGTCCCCACACCCACTCTGAGGGTCACAGCTCAGCTGGCATCAGTTGCGCAGGGCAGTAGCGAGGGGAGAATCAGGTTCTCTCTCCACTCCTGTCTTTCCTGATGCTCCCAAGTAGCTGCTAAGGGATGGATGTGCAGAAGGAGGCAGGGACATGTTCTTCCCGGCTCCTCCTCCCCCCCCACAGCAAGCCTGTGACTCCACCGGTGGAGAAATGCCCCACTGCTTTTTGGCAGTCACGCCTGGACCATGGGAGCGCTTATCCTATAGCGTCTTTTGTTGTGGATACGTAGGAGCCAGCCCTGGAAATCTGTGTTGAACTTGTCTTCTCTGGAGTAAAGAATTTTGAACATCTGCAAAGCCTGGGCACAGGCTTCGTAACTTGGTGGCAGTGCTGTGCCCGTGCCGTGAGCCTGCTCCACTGACTTGGGCCAACAGCAGCAAAGGGTCGGGGAGGACGGTGCACCTGGAGCCTCCACCGGGCAGAGCTGCGCATGGGGTCAGTGTTGTTCTGCTGCAGTTTATATTCATTACTGCCTCCGTGCTGCATTAAAAGCAACTGAGGTACTCACATAGCCTGCAGGGATGAAGTTTTGTAACACCTAAACCTTGAGGATAAATCGAGTCCTGTGGAAAAAAAGAATTTGCCATGTGCCTCCACAGTTACTGTCAGGACTGAATTGCTTCATTGCCTTTGTTCTTCTTTCCCAACTTGTTTTTTTTCATTTCAGTGCTTTTCTGCATTATTGCTAACACTATTATTTCTGTTTAACTGCTACCTTAGTCCTCTGTTCTGGCCCCAAATACATAGAAAGGCTTTTCTGTCCCCAGAGGTATTTTCCCAGCAGTCTGAGAGCTGGGTCCTGTCAAGTGCTCTTGAGCACATTCCCATGGGATTTAGCACTTCAGAGGGCTGAGCCCATAAAACCAGACAAGCAAGGACTGATGCCCATTTCCACATGTAATAGGATCGTATTCAAACCTCAAGGTAGTGCAGATGTTTTTGGTTTTGCTTCCTTTCCCTCTTCTGTTCACATGGTGGATTGATGGGACGGAGCACTGCAAAAGAAACGGGCTTTTATGGTAGTGCAGGAATGCGAGCAATTAGCACACAAGGGAAAAATGAGTGCTGCCACAATGTGCACATTCAGAGCCTGATCCAAAGCTCCTTTTGTTCAGTCATGCCAGAAATCAGTGTGTGATTTTTCATGCCTTTTCAAAGATTGTTAAATCTTTCATGGGTACAAAGTTTTGGCAAAAACTGCTTAGTAAGATTCTTGCCAGAAGGTTTATGGTAGAATTTTGTGATGGAAAATAAAACAGATTTCTAAGCAGGAGTTATTAAAATCTGATGTTACTTTGTATCTTCTACTTTTGTTATTTTTTGCCGATTTTTATTAGAGATTTGTCTCTTCCTATGCATTTTGCCCATGAAGCTCCGTATTACTGATTGTGGAGAGTTGGTTCAGCCTGCACTGGAGGAATGGCACAGAAGGATCCTGAGCAGCAGTTAGCTACAGCTAAAATCAGCAGCTTTCATGATGTTATTATTCAGAGACTTACTTGTGGAGAATGCAAATATGACCATCCTGTAGGTGAGAAGAATTGAGGGCCTGTGCCCCACGTGAGGCACACAGGAAGTAATTCCATCTGTGTGCTCAGCCAGGCGCAGCCTCCCTGCTGCAGTCCTGCCGGGCTCGGAGAGCTGCAGAATTGTTCTGCTCTGTAAGTGCCCTCACACCCATCTCGCCTGGGGGGAGAGACCAGCAGGGTGGGAGCTACCAGCCTGTGAGATAACACACGTATAAAGTAAAACGTAGGCTGCGAAGTGCTGCTAGAAGGTCTGTTTGTACAGGGTCCTCCTGTAACAAGTAGCAAACCTGTGACCCAGCTCCCAGTACTGGCCTACTGTGTTTGGCACCATTTGCGGCACCATGTCCTTTCAGGTCTCCTTGGCTTGTCTGTTGTTTTTTTCCCCTCTATGGCAATGTATTAGCAACACATCTGCAAACAAGCAAGTACAAACTCAGCACAGGCGCAGGCGGACAGTCATGCCATCTGATTAACGAGATCTCCCTGAGTAGGCAGAACTCGCTAATCAAAATGACCTTAATGAAAGATACTTGTTTCTACTGCCACAGAAGCTTGAGACCCCAAGGAGACAGAGATGCAACTGCTGATTATGCATTACAAGAATGCAAGGATTCAAAACTGAAAGGATTATGTCTTGATGGTGGCTTAGACCAGAAGGGGAAGAGGTCTCCGCGTTCTGTACAGCTCCTGTTCCCATTGCAGCATTGCCCCTGGTCTTTGGCAAAATTAAATATTTAGAATCTTTCCATCTCGTTTATTTCTGTCTGCTTTTAAATTCCTTTTTATCCTTCTGGGTAACAGAGATCCAGCCACACCTTTTTTCCTCCACTGTTAAAACACTAGCTATATAGGAGGAATAAAAGGGACTATTATCCCTCTAGTAACAAAACAAACATAAAAGAAAACCAGAGCTCTGACAAATCTGCAGTGAACTTTGGCACAGTACTGCAGCACCAACTGTACAGCTCCTACATTTATCTGGAGGTCCCTGGGAACACCCATAATCTGCAAATAACTGTTAAGAAAATCAGTGGAGTTGGCAGAAGACTTGGAAGAAGCTGCTCTTTAGTTCTCCTGCCCTGGAGAGCAGCAGAGAGGATACCAGCTGGTTTTGGCAGGACTACACTCCAGTGAACAGGGTGACATTAAAGCACTCTGCTTTGCAAAGCTTCCTGGCATGTTCTGGGGCTGAGGCGTGCGGAGTGCAGCCTTTGTACGGTTTAGTCCCAGGGATATAACCGAGCTTCCAGTAATCGCTGTGTTAAGTTTCCTCCCTGCCTTTCTAAAGCTCTTGCTATTGTGACAGTGATTTAGACTGGCCAAGGGTGACATGAAGCCCACATAAGTATGATGCTGCAGAAATAATTTTATTCTTCAGCTGTGACGCAGATGCACCAGCTTTGTGTTTAAAAACGGCTTTTGTTGACAAGGTCATGTAATGTGCCATTGTAACCCAAAGCTGTTCTGAGATCTGACAAGTAAAACTGCCAGGGGGTTAGGGTTTTTTTGTTTTGTTTTGCTTTGTTTTGTTTTTCCTAGCAAACATCCGTCTTTATATCTGCATAGGATTAAAAACGTCAGTAAATCAGATCTACCTCCTGCCAGTTGTGAGCCCTCCTGCAATTTGTTTAACTACCCACAAGAAAGAAAATTGTGAAAGCTGGATTTCATGCATGCTGACTGCTGAGTATTTACAGCGTTTATGCTTAGACTGTCCTTAAAGCAGCATGTAGCTAATTAAAAACCAAGATTCACAGTACCTTTAAAACTGCAGTTATCTTCCAATGTATCAATACATTTTGCATTTTAAAACTGAACACGCTAACTCTAACTTGTTTTAAGGAACAACCTTGCTTGTAGCAGCAGTAAGGGCCAGTACATGCACACAGTCACTACTGGTGTGCCAGGTAGTCTGGTGACCTTGCTATACTGGCCATGTTGTTCTGTTTCTGGTTTTCATGGTTTTTACCATAGTGGCTTTGGAGACCCTACTCACAAGAGGGAAGCTCTTGATACCTCTGCACGTCACAGGGGAGAGGGACGTCTGGGCCAGGGTTCCCTCATGTCCCATCCCACGCTGCTCAGGAGCTGCTGGGGACTCTCTGAGCCCATGGGTGGGAGGCCAGGAAAGAAACAATGCAGCCAGCTCCCCCTCTGCTCCATTTCTGATCAAACTGCTAAGTCTCCGAACCAGTATTTTCCCCTTGTTTCATTGTGGCTAGGAAGCCCCACAGGTTTCAGTTCTCAGAACCTGTACCCAGTCCTTGGGGCCCCTGCCCGCAGCAGCAGGCCCTGTGCCATTTTCGTTTCTGCTATCTTGCTCATGAGAAAGGAAGGAGCTAGCTCCTGCCAGGGCCCCGCTCACCAGCAGGCCCGAGTCTCTTACTTTCCTCATCCTGTGTGCAGAGTGCTTAGGCAGGTATTTAGTTTCTCCTTCCAGGGGCTCCTTGGCAGACTCCTTTTGAGGCATGAATTGTCCGACGGGCCCAGCCCAGGCTCCATCCAAAGGCTTCAGTGGCCGTTTGTTGTGCCGTGCTGCTTGCAAGGATGCCACCATGCCCGGCCTTGGGGACCTCAGCCAGGTCCCTGCAGTCCCAGGTGTGGCTCACAGGGCCTCATCAAGCAGCCCTGGGCAGTAATGTCCTCCTGGCTGTGGAGACCGCCCTCCCCTCCGTGATGCTTCCTGAAGCATCAAGGTTCAGTGAGTTTTAGTTCTGTGAAAGCGCAGGGAAAAAGAAACATAAAATGTCTGAAACGGTTTACTTGCTTATTATCAAGCAGTAATTTTGACACAGCTTTCAGTATGAAATAAGCAGAAATTCTGTACTTTTGAGTAATGACAGGTATTCAGTGGAGACGTGGTTGGTGGCAGAGCTGCACCAGGCTCTTCAGTAGCTCCGTGTGGCTTTTGTCTGATGTATCATCTCTAAAGCAAGGAAAATGTAAAGCCTTGGCTATAGAAAAAACTGCTAATGTCTTATGAACAAAAAGGAAGCTTTATTTATTTTAGCACTCTGAAATAACATACAACACTACTGTTATAACGTACATATTGAAAAAGCTGTGTTTATAGAGAAAACAGTTAAAAAAAAATAAACACAGCATCACTATATTTATTCATTGTAAAGCAGTGCCAGGAGCTTATGTAGATAACTATGTGAAGTATAGATCACAGTGAGTATGAATTATATTTGCCTAGTGCTTCTTAATACTTGAAAGCATTATGAAGGTTTGACATTTAGTTGTAATAATCTCATTTCAAGTATTGTTTTGTTGTTGATATAAAATGTTTTATATAATAACTTTTCCACTTCCTTCCTCTAGTTGCTGGTTTTTCCATGGTGGGTTGAGGGTAAGGGGAGAAGAAAAGGTTTCTGGGTTAAAAAAAAAAATAGTAAAACTTCTGGGGAAAAAATGGGGGAGTTCCCTGACCATCTCATCTCTGAGCGCTACGACTTTGCTTTCAGCAAAGGGAAAAGGCAAGTCATCTGCAGTCTTGACTTTTGAACATGGTTTCGTCCTTTAGATTAGACAGAGCCCAGATTGGTCCACGATCTCATGAACACAGCAAATGGCGCTTCCTTCCTTATGGGCTGCGCTTACAGGTCGGAGAATACTGATTTTAGTGCAGCCTACGCTTGTTGGGCAGGGTTTGCATGTGGTAATTTTTCATATGCAGGCCAGCAAGGAAGGATTGCTGCATGTTTGTTTATGAACAAAATAGTGGTGTCACGTTTCTCTGTGCCTTAGTTTACCCAGCACTGAGACAGGGGTAGTCATACTAATTCGAGCTGTGTATTTCTCATTGTGATCCAAGTGTAGAAACCAACAAGTGTGAACTGGATATTACATAGATAGCAATTTTCTTAGTTTTCTCTTTTCAGAAACAAAATGCTACAGTACCTTTGTTTTATTTATACAAAATAAGCACAAATGATGGATATTTTTGGGGCATCAAATGCAGTGCTTACTTCAGCACCCAAATCTGGAAGCATAACTTTTTGAGATAAAATTGCCAGTGCTCTTCTGGAACATAAGTTTATGGCTGCCAGCTAGCCTTAGACTCCAAAGTCACTTCATTTATTTATAATTTTAGCAACAATTCTTGTCAAAGTATTTGGTCCTAGCACAGCAGTTAGGACACTGCTTATACACTTATTTACTCTGGTCCCATAAATTGTGGGTACTACACGAATTGGTGGATGGAGTGCTGCTGATTTCATGAAGTCGTGCACCAGGCTGCTGAGACTCCTCGGCAGGCTGGCAGCTGATACTGTGCCAGAGAAGGTTTCACGTGAGATGCCTCTTACCTTCTTCCATTTTGCAAATGCTGAGAAGCGTTGTCTTCTGTGCGCGTTTAAGATCTCGCATTTAGCAAGCTATAGGCCGAGCTGTCTTTAAAATCCCCAATTTTCCCCACCTTATTTGGTGTTAGCATGCTTCTGTGTGTTCTGGGCATTGAGAAGCTGTGAAAAGCCTCCTACTAACGGATGTCTGTTCAGAGATTTTATCGTCAGGAATTTGTGCCTCCATCCTGTAGGACTCAGGCTAACAGATTATTTGTTGCCCAGAGAGCGTCATGTCATGAATTAGCTGATAAGAGAAATATGCCAGAGGCTCACTACATGTTTTAAGGACACATTCTGTGGAATAAATACACAGGTATTGGCATGCTAAATTAGAAAGCCTTTCACATTATTTGCGTGACATAAACCAATCTGTTACATCAAGTTGAAGCTAGCATGTGCTTGTTGCTTGGATTGGTGTGGAAATATGTGTGGGTTTGGCTGATTATAGGTTATGTTGCTAATCTTATAACACGTTCTTTAGGGTGAGGAAGCAAAAAACATTCCTGGTGAATCTGTAACAGAGGAGCAGTTTACCGACGAAGAAGGCAACGTCATCACAAGAAAAGTAATCATGAATTACATCACTGCTCTGAGTCTTTGCATTCAAGTAACTTCTTTTAACATATTTTTCTCCCTTTAGAATCTAGGAAAAAAAAATCAATACTTTTCATGTATTGCTTCCTACAGATCACCCGGAAGGTAGTAAGACGTGTTGTTATCCCACATGAGAGGAAAGTTGGTGAAATGGTAATGGAACGGGGACTGCCAGGAAGTAACAGTAAACGCAGAGGGTTGTGCTGACTGCTAGAAAGTGCTGCTAAAGGGCTGGAGGTTTGCATTTAACAAGAAGCCTTGGCAAAGTGCAGTGCTTGCAGTTATTGACAAGTCGCGCATTGGGGCAAAGGGGCAGGGATTTATCTTTGTGGTGTTTCCTGGTAGGGGATATTTCAAGGAGGCCTCACAGAGTTCTGCTGCGTGCAAAACGCCTTCCACACGTAAGCAATAAGGTCTGGTTATGCAAAACAGGCAGCAGGTTTAAAATGTAGGTTTGGGGCCTGGTCTGTTTTGTCTGTGATAAGGTTAAGCCCTCGCAGAATGTGTACCTTACACCCATAGGTGTGCCGTGGTACTTTTTCACCAGCCCAAAGGAGTGAGCCCCGGCTGGCTCGGTCCCTACCAGCCTCTTGCTCACCTGTGCATTAACCCCTTGCTGGTGACTGGGGCTTTGCAGGATTCAGGGTGACGTGAGCATACCTACGTAACGGTATCGTGTACAAGCAAACACCAAGACACGATTTTGTCCCTGGCAATTAAAATCGGAAGCCCTTCTGCCGGGCTGGGCTGTGCCCCGTTTCAGTGCCTGCAAAAGGACAGGAAGGCTGCGAGGCCGCAGGAATGCCCCAGCCCTCTTCCTGGCTGCCCCGGGGGCTGGGGCAGGCATCGGCAGGGACAGGCTGTGCCTCGAGCTGCCCTCCATCCCACGCACCCCCGCGTCCCTGGTGCTCGGGCTGGCTGGAGGCCTCGCAGGAAATGGGCAGCACCTCTAGAGACAAATTGCTTCCGGGGAGCTCACGCCTTGGTCCTAGCGCGTGGCCAGAGGAGGTCTTTTCCCCAGTAAAATTGTCAGTGGGGCTAATGGAATTTTTGTCTGAGTGAAAACAGAACTGAGGATTTGGAAACAAGCAAACATGAAAAATACTCTTTTTATGCTAGTAATTAGGGGAAAAAAAAAAAGAGGTGAGGAGCACGGAAATAGAAGAGAGTTGGAACAAACATATTTCCATCCCCTGTTAGTCCTTTATCAGGGAAAGTATGAATTCTGCCCAGCAAAGAAGAATTTTGCTGCACCAGATTAGATTACGGAGAAACTACAAATAGTTACAAATACATCAGTGCAGATCAGCCGAGGGGTAATTTCTGCCGATAACCACACGCAAACAGATGCATTCTCTGATGTGAGTGAGGCTTGTGATTACTGAAGTATTTATTTTTAGATGATTATTGAGCTATTTTTAATGAGCACAGATGAACTTCATTTTGGGGTCTGCTCTTTTAAAGACACTGAAACCTGCACTGCTTGTCGCTGTTGTTGGTTTTCCTTCTGCTCTGCTGTGGTGATGTTTTTTGCCACTTTCTTCCTCTTTCCTTTATTCCATTACTAACCTGCTCACATTAAAGCACAGACATTGTGAAACATCACAACAGCAGCCATGGCGTGTGCTCTCAGAAACGTCCAGTGATCCTGACTGACCCCGGGGACTGGTTGGGAAGAGTGATTTTCCTTGAAGGTGGTGGTGAATCCAGCTGCAGTTGATGGCAGGGGCTTTCCCAAGGGCCGCTGGCTGGGTGCTCCAGCCTAGGTGCTCGTTCCCAAATTGTAGACCTGTGTTTTCTGCTTGAAGATGATATTTCAGGCCTGTGCTTTTGCAGCTTGGCAGAGTGGATAAATAGATCGTGTGTAACTTTGAAATGAAGCGTTAATGTGATTTAACTGCTTTTTACTTATCCTGTTACAGCAAAATGTGGAGCCTGTTTTGGAAGCAGGTTTATAATTACGAGCACTCTCCACAGGCTATATTAATGTTTACGCTTTTCCTTTAAAGCAGGGCGAAGCTTACAAGGTTAAGACAAAGAAAGAAGTCAGACACGTGGAGAAGAAAAGTTACTCATGAAAGCTGAAAGGCAACCACTGAACGGTCAGTTTGATCAATTTTCTTCCCTTGTAAAGCCTTTTGCCAGCACAGCACTGCACAGCAAGGCGGCTAGCACCTGAGCAGAGTAATGGCTTGCTTTCTGCTACCTTGGCATCACTTTCAAGCTGCAAAGCTGAATAGATGGCCCTTGATCCTGTAAGGAGAAAATGACCTTGAGTTCATGTATAGAAACTGAGCTTTATCTCTTGGATCATAAAGCAAAGCAAAACTGAGCCATGTGTAAGATTTTGGGAGTTTCACAGAGCAGTAGGGTTTGTAATCCACAGCATTTTCTACTCCTAAAAGTGGACTTAGACATCAGTAGTGAAAGAGCTACATACAAATAAATGTACTGGGAGTGAAAGACTTCTTCCAGTCGGACATGTGATCTGCGGGCAGTTACGCAAGTCAATGTCCTTGTAAGAGCCTGTAAAGTGTCTAAATATTTGCCAACAAATAATCCTTACTAAATGTTTCTTGTAAAGTTTATTGATCCGACCTTAATGATTGTAACAAAAGAGCAGCTGACAGTATAAGGGCTTCCCAAAGTAAAACCAAATGCCACAGGCTGACACAGAATCACAGAGTGGTTGAGGTTGGAAGGGACCTCTGGAGATCATCTAGTCCAACCCTCTGCTCAAGCAGTGACACCTAGAGCACGTTGCACAGCATCACGTCCAGGCGGGTTTTGAATATCTCCAGAGAAGGAGACTCCACAACCTGTCTGGGTAGCCTGTTCCAGTGCTCTGTCACGCTCACAGTAAAGACACTTCTCTTATTCAGATGGAATATGACACCCTTGTGCTTGCTCTGTAACGGTGTGCCGGAACCATTGAGGCCAGAGACTACTTTGTCTATAGGTATAATCACATGGTGTGTTTATTTACTGTGTTTGTGTCTTTTTTCCACTCAGAATTTTTCTTAGCTTTGGTGGCTTTTAGGAAGCGGGCAAAGGAGGAAGTGGAAGTTTGTGTTACCATTTTCCTATACATCTAGTATAGGATCGACTGTTGAGTTAAAGAACAGAATAAACCTGTAAAATATATCTAACAGTGATGTGGAGGTAAAGAACAGGAGCAGCATCTCCTGAGTCGTAGTCCCTTCCAACTGCTGTAGTATGGCCCCCTAAAGCCACCTGGCCATACTGGATTTCTGAGCTTGTGAATAGTGCCATTTGAGACTGCAGGGACTTGGTGTGTGGGATCTTACTGAGGGCTTTATGGGATCAAGCCCTACAGAGCAAGCACCACAAGGTGACTGGCTTGCTTTCAGCATGCTTTTAGTATCTGGTAGCACCTACTGGGTCAGTCTAGCACAACTGCTGAATTCCTGCTTTTATTGAGAGCCCTCCCACATGTGGTAATAGAATAATAATACTTCACGTGGTTTTGTGCTGAACATACTCATAAAATACTTAATCTTGTGAAAAGGCAGGTGATTCTTTCGGCAGGTCTTTCTCCTTCATGGAGCTTGGGGATACTGGAGGAAAGCAAGCCAAAGGGATGACCCTGCTTGTATGAAATTGTGTCCCGAGCTAGCTCCCATGTTTCTCTTTAAGATTTGGAGTTTTCCTTTCCCACCTCTCTCAGTGCTGTCTGCATGCTTAATGCTAGGGTGAGATCTGTCGGGCAGTTACTTCTGTACACCCAGTGCCACTGTCAATCTGCAGGGCAAACCAGTGGAAATGTGTGAATTTGAAGGCACTGAAGGCAAGATGGGGCATTGAACCCCTTAAGTGGTACAGATGAAGAGCCTGCCAGTGTACAGGTGTGATGCAACACATATTGGGAATAAGGGAGAGGCAGACATTTTAAAATAAAATGGCATTAATAAGACAGTCCTTGCCTGAGGTATGAAACATTCTGACCTTCAGAAAGCCACAATCTGACTTCCTCAGAACCAGATTTGCTCCCATGACTGTTGATGCATTTCTCTTGTGATTTCTAGGAAACAGAGAAATTTGGAGAGTCCTCCTTAGATGAGCCCTTGCTCAGGAGGAACTTTGTCACGTGAGATGAATCTCTGTGGTCCAAGCTTTGATACGATAAGAGGTCGTGACCAAAGGTGCATTAAGTAATTGCTAGCCCAGTAAGGTGTCTATTGAAGACATTTCATTTGAATGCAGAAGTGGATGTATTTTCACAAGATGGGGATTCTGATAGAAAGCCAGTTGGTTTCTTAGTCCCAAAGGACAAAAAGTCCTCTCTGGGGGGCAGAGGTGCTGCTGTTCCTCTAAAAGTTTGGGGGAAAAAAAAAACCTTTTTTTTTGCTAGATTTTGCTGTAAAAGTGTGCTTGTGACCGTTGCAAATAAACCCATTGCAAAATATGGGTTGAAAGGAAAAGCCATGAATTTTTGCCTGAAACTCTGCAGGACTGCCGGACAGGTTTCCACCCAGCACTGTGCGAGCTGGCCCGACTGCTGCATTGTGAATAGGCGGCTTTTAGCTGCAGAATAGATTTATGTCAACCGTAGATGTGGGCAAGGACACTTTGTTTTAGCACAGGAGAGCGCAAGCGCTCCCAGGGAATGCGCATGGACCTGTGACCTGATTAGTAAACAGGCATGTCCATGCCAGCCTGAGTCCCACAGGCACTGCGCAAACAGCACTTGCAGCCTTCCCTGCACCCAGGTGCTGGGGAGCCCACAGGTCTTTCAGCTCCTGTTCGCAAGTGTGTTTCATTTCTGCTTTGCGCCTCCCTACCGTAAGACACCACTGGTACATGATGCAATGTATGTGCATGGCTGTGTGATCATTTTTGGATGAGCAGGAGCGCACACTGTCTCCTCTGTGCCACTCGCGCGATTCCAGTGGAAGACGTATGGGCCAGCTTCCTTGTCTTCCTTGTCTTTCATGAACCCTTGTAAGGGCTTGCCTTCTGTGTTCCTGGCTCTCTGTCGCATTCCCCAAGTGACTGGGACACGTGGATGTGCAAGGAGTGCAGGTTTTGGACCACTGTGGATGGTTGCAAACAATGAACAAAAGTGTGTTGTGAAAGAAGCGGCTCTGTCCTGGAGATAATGCTATTTCTTCCATTAAAGAGAGTACAGATTTCTTGTAATCCTTTCCAAAGAGCTGTTACTTTGTCTGGGAGTGATGAAATGCGATGTCTTGCAAACGTATTTGTAAATCAGTTCACGAGCAATGTGGACGTCTGTGGATGCATTTTCCCTTCATGCTGGGAGCTCAACTAATTTCATTACATACCTAGAAACTGTATGATTTATCCCATTACAGAATCCCATAATGCCAATTAGAACTATTTTGTTTAGTCAGGGAAAGGCATGAAATTGATTCTAACTAGATATTCTGAAATGACTTTCTGCTCTCTTGTCTTTCTGTAGGACTGTGTGCTTTTACTGCCAGTATTCTAGAGGGACACACATGGAAGAAAAATCAACAGGAATTAAACATTCACCTATAGAAGTGTGCGTGTGTTTGCTGCTTCCACACATTAACCGCATGGTTTTTATGCAAAAACAAAAACAACAAAAAAAAATTAATTTAGCATGAGCCAATTTACAGAGCATGGAAATTCACTTTCATTCACAGGATTGGAGAGTGCGCAGTTAACAATGCAGTGTATATACAAGATGCCATGCTGTTAACAGCTTATTTCAAGCAGTTTGATGTCATCACAAAAGAAATAAATTCCTGTGGCCAGAGGGGATGTACGAAGACGAAATGGTTAAACCATGGAAAGACACTAAAATTACTAAAATCCACAACAGCTCGCCTTATTTTTCTTGGACCCAAACTGTCAGGGTATAAAACACTGTTTGTTTCTTTTTTAAACATCGATAGTTTTGCTGTAAATAAATAACACTGTATAAATTCTAACAAAATAGAATAAATGTTGATAAGGCACTGCCTTTTCGATCACAAACAGAATACTGCAAATGCGTTGAGCAGGCTAGGTGTCTCAAATGGCTACACCTACAGGGATATTCTGGGTGTATCTTCACAGATTCTTGTATATTAGCAATTATAATGTTTGTATATGCAAAAACGCTAGCTTGATTTTAAAAAAATCTTTAAAATCTGCTGCAAATTTAAATGATTCCCAAAATGAGGAATTCTGTAGTTCTGTGAAAATTTTTCTTCAGAGTACTAATATTTTGATGCATGTGTTTCACCTTATTTTGATTAAATCTTTTCCAGTTTTGCAAACACTATACTGCAACACGAAAAATAAGATTTTATCTGTAAACACAAAGCCCTTCATCTAATATTTGTTGCTGTTGCCAATTTTTCAATGAAATGACCTGAAAACCATAACATATACAGTAGTTGCATTATGGGGAGGGGGGTGCTATCTGTTCTTGCTTTACAATGGGGGTAATGCTTGCAGCTTTAGAAGTGGGTTGGTGCTCTGACGAGCACAAGTTCGGGATATTTTTAAATGAACTGAAGAGAAATTATTAGCTAATAGACTGGCAGCACGCTGTAAAATTATTACTGTATTGTGTACTGGCTATAAGATGTAGAATCTTTCAGTAAGCCAATCATCTGTAATCATCCTAGCAGTGTAATATTAGGTTGTTAAGGCTGCTGTGTTTTAAAGGGCATTTTTATTTGGGTTTTGGTGAAATACTTTGATTTGTTGATTATATTCATATGGAAACAGCATTCATTGATAATAGCTCTAATTACATATGTATGAAAACAACAAACACTGGATGATCTAGTTGATTATTTAAGCATAAAATAAATTGTGTTAAAACTCTTGGATAACGTGTATTTGGCAGTGTTATTGTACCCTTAGAAGTGTCTCTGGAATGTCAGCCATTAATTATCCCTGGCTTTTTGCTTCTTTTCCTCTCAGTTTCTTTTGTCTGATCCACCTCCTCATCTTCATAGCGTGACAGGCCATCACTTGGCAGGCGGCTGTCCCAGAGTGGGTGGAGCAGGAGTAAAACACAGCAGCCAGCACATCCTCAGCAAAACTAAGGAACCCCCACCTCTCTGGGACGTTAGGAGACCTCCTCACACCTGGGGAAAGGACCAGTGCAATAGGTTACGCACAGCCTCTTCTCCAACACGTGTCAACTCTGGACCTTCTTTCATTTATTTCACCCCATCAAGAACCAGGAAAACCACTACTGAAAGCAGTTTTGTTCCCAGCGTGTATCAGACCAATGAACAACCCATTGCAGATGATGTAAATGAAGTGTACATCTCCTGTATATTGCATGCACTTCCTGCATATTATAGATAATGGACCAGTATATATGATCCATGGTGATAGACCAGTATACATATAATTGGCTTTGTTGCCAAAACAGAGTTTTGTAAGCAGCATCAATACACACTCACTGCCCTGGACTGTGGTCTTCTGCTTGAGCACAATAAATAATTTTTATTGCTCAAGGTTCAGTTTTACCTGACTTTCAAGGCAATACGAAGATGTATTTTACCCTAATTTGGCACCTGACGAAGCACCATTGCTACAGATATGGCTCGGTCTGCTTGTTATATCTGCATTATACTGAGAGCTGATCCCCACAGGAATCAGCCCTCACCTGGGGTCAGTCAGCAAAGCTCTCTGGACTGGTGAAAAGCACTTGGCGTCAGCAGGGCATAACAGGTTTGTTTGTCAGCGTTTGAGTTATTAGGGCTGTGAGCTTTTGAAGCAGTGGCAGTAAGCAAAGGGTTTTTTGTAATTTCAGCAGGCAGTCTGTGTTGCCATGCACATTTTACCTAGCTCAGGATACTGCTGGTACAATGCTGATGGTTCTGGTCCTTACGCGACCTAGTCTGCAGGGCAAATGACACACCAGTGAAGCACAAATACATCTTATTGCAGGTCACAGTCCAAAAACGGCAGCATTCATGCTCCTGGAGGACCTCACTGTCCAGATGCTTCCCTCCCAGTCACAAGTATCCACATCAGTTGAATGAAAATGAATGTTTTCAGTAAGTGGTGTGTAGCTGTATATATTTACTGTTATATTGTGAGTTTACAGTTGGAAACAAAGGCTGTGGTGGCCAGCGGCAGGAATGCATGAGTAGCACTGTAGAAGAGCTTCGCTTCATCTCTGTAGCAGCATCCGAAACACAGGATTTCATTTGATTCATCTCTCCTCTCTGCCTGGTCATCTTTTAGTGCCCAACGCTGACAAGGAAAAAAGCTGACAGTTTAGTTCTGGTAGGCAGAAGGTCTCTATCTAGACAGAGAAGTGGAGTTGCTTGCGCAGGGTAGCAGAGGTGTGCAGGTGAATCTTGACAGGTCTCCCGCCAGTGGTGGCGATGCACCTGGCACCTTCGAGCTTGGGCAGTTGGTCTCGACCTTGAAAGCACACGTGAGCAGGTGCTGGCTTGCCTCAAGGCTCCGAGGACACTTTCGCAGCTACAACCATCAGAGATGCATGCTTGGGCCGTTCGGGCCAGCACTGCCCGTGCCCGCCGCCAGCGGGTCCCTGTGCAGGTTGGCCCTTGTGCTGCTTGCTGCCTCCTGGGGCCAGCCCGTGGAGCTTTGATATGAAGGAGATGGTGGAAGTCACAACAGGAACTCTGCTGCTAAATTTCCGGAGTTTAAAATTCCCCACTACATATTGCTCAAAGAGGATTTTTCTGGGTGTTGGTTTGTTTTGCACCAAATGTATTGATTCCAACAGCAGCTCAGGATATTTGGGAAAAACAAGGTTGAAGCATAAACAATCATTTTAGAAGGAAAACAGAAATCTTGCCAATACTAGCAACCAGGGCAGATGGCCCCAGAGTGGGGGCTCTGCCTTTAATACGTGTTTTTGTCTTTTTTCATACTTTCTCCAGTGAGAACAATCCCCTTAGAGGCAAAATTTTAAGTCATGGGACTTTCATTGCATCTATTAGAATACACTAGATTGCTAAATACGGCGTTCTTTTTAGCCTTTGATATTTGTTTAGCACTACCTAATAATAAAATACGGTACTTTTTCCATTTCTGAAAGAATATCAACTACATTTTATTTGTGGCTGGTAATAGTTTTAATGTCAGAAATTATAAGAGCTGCTGTAGTGCAGAGACGACATTAGTGGGATAAACGGCAGTAGCTTGCAGGATTGCAGCACCCTGCTAATTAGTGCTAATTTCCTGGGGGATTCTTTAACACAGGCTTTCGTCTGTAGCCTGCACTGTGCAGGCAATCGAGATGCGCTCTACGGGGAGGGGGCTGCTGCAGCCTGGTGTGCAAGCACACATGCGGAAAAGCTCTCCATGCACCCTGGGGGAGTTTACGACCAGACCTCAGAGACTGTCATGGGTGTGGGGTGAGTGCTGTGGGCTTTGGGGAGGCTGGTGACCAACCAGAAGAGCCTCTTAGGCTCCCCCCGTTGCGCTGCTCTCCCCCAAAGCCCGGGAAGCTGCCGGTCACTGGGGGAGCCCGGAGATGCCAGTGTCGGCCACCAGCCCCCTGCCATCCTTGCGGCCCACCATGCTCCGTTGGCTGGGGGCAGGTGAGTGCAAGTCTTGGGTTTTGAGTTTTAAGGGAAACATTAAATGCTCGTGAAATGCCACTGCTCAGCCAGCTATTTAGCGTAACTACAGCTAACGATGTCTTTAGGGGGAGACCCCTCTGTGGGGTCACGTAACGGGTTGGTGCTGTCGCCCAGCCGTGCCGGTGCCGAGTGCCCCTGGCGCAAGCTGAGGAGCTGCGCCTGGCCCCCCGCGTTCCGGCGCTCTGCGTGGCCCACCACCCAGCCCTCGTCGGGAAGCAGCGGCGCAAGCTGGAGGGCTGGGGGCTGCCTGGTGAGGCCGGCGCTGAGCTGCGGGAAGAGGCAAAGCGGGGCTGAGTTGGTTGCGCCAGTGCAAACACAATCTCTGCTTTCCGCTGGAGGAGGAACAGCCCCAGGCCAGCTCCCCTCTAACCCTGGAGCAAGAGAGAGAGAACACGGTGAGAGCGAGGAGGAAAATTCTCACTTTGTGGAAAGCACGGCAGTCTTCTGACTGGGATACGGACCCCAGGGTAGGGAAGGGGAAGACAGAAAACTTCGACCCAGCCTGCTACAAAGTGCCTTACATAAAAAAATAATCCATTACTGCAAGAGAAAAAGGTTAGTGAAGGACAGAAAAATGAGCTGCTCGAGAAAAATCTATGTATGTGCCACAGTTTTCATTACTGCTGATGCTAAAAACAGTATGCTAATTGTGCATGGCTCTATTTATTTGACCCTAAATCCTGGACGAAGGCGAACATTTATAATAAAAGTTTTACTGGTACTTTTCCCATCATGCTGATGTTCAATTATTGAGAGCCATTTGGTCTATAAAACAGCAATGCACAGTGATCCACTGTGCACCAGCTTCCTTGGAAAGCTTCCAGAATCTGGACATTGTTACGGCACGGCCAGAACAACAGAACAAACTTATTGCAAATTCGGAAAAAAAAAATCCCTGGGAAAATAAGGCTACAAAAGAAAAGCCCAATAGCTGAAGATTCACTAGCTGCTAGATTGCTACTGCACTGCAAATTTTCATAATCATACACTCTATCCTGCAGAGAGACTTCTTTTCTAATACAAGTTTCTGATTAAATAATTGTCGGTTAGAAAAAGCAAGCAGCATGTCATTATTTTAGTCTGAACTGCTTCTTAGAAAATGTTTTATCCTGCGTCAATAGACAACTTACTCCACAATATTAGTGTACTGTTTTTTTTTTTTTTCCTGCACATACAAATGTTTCTCAAACCTGTTTCGCACCTTGAACAGTTGTTTACTTTCCACTGAGGTAAAATCTCTGCACATACAATCAGTATTCCCTTTGAGTATTTGCTTGTATATAGGTCACAATTCTTTTTGACCCTACTTCGGTTTATTACCCTAGTAATATTTTCCATTAATTACACTGTAATGTGACTTTGCCTTTCTGTTTTCCTTTTTTCCCCCCTCCCCTCCTTATTTCAGTCGGCTACTCTGAGCACCGCACTGAATTTTTCCTGGGGTTAATTAGCTTCATTTGGTCTTTTCAGTCTATAACTACTGAACATTTTAATAAAATTGTATTGTTATAGAAGTTCTTCCAGCTGATTAATGGATCTCTGGAATTATATTAGATTGCATTAAATCTCTGAACATACCTCTTCTAATCCCTCACGCCAGCAATATATTTGATACAAGTATTTCTATTGTTGATGTGAGTTTATGAAATACCGTTTCTAATTGCCCATTACCTCCTGTATTGATGGTTTCTCTGAATAAATTCCTGCCTTTTTATTGCTTCTTCCTGATTTGATATCTGCTCTGGTATTATTACAGTGCCGGTGACATTTTAAGAGTCTTTATTTGGACCAACCCTCCCCCTTGCCCCATAAGAGTTTTGCATTTGTTTTTTGTACAGTATTACTGTGACCCATTGCCTGTCTCGGTGAAACACCGAGCTGCACCTCTGCAGCCCGGCTGCCCCCGCGCCATCCCTCGGGTTTGCCGTTGGGCCCTAAGAGGCTCCTCTGTCCCCGTGGGGCAAGGACGGGGCCCCCGTGCCGCCAGCGTGGTGGAGGTGACAGACTGGCCGCGCTGGCTGGTAACGCCACGCGAGCCCCTCGCCTCCCGGGGGGACAGGGCCCTCTCCCGTGCCCGCAGCCTCTAAAAGGGGGGTTTGCTAATGGTGCTTATCCCATGCATTTGTACTTTTTAATTGGTTGGGCTCACATTTTGCTGATGTGCAAAGCACGGGATTTTTCTGGGTGCTAATTAAGCTAACATTTTCTATCCCTTTTTAATCTATTAATTTGGAGTAGTTGGATGTAATTGTAATTAAATATATGGGTGCTATTTTTTAAATAACTAAAATGCTTTTATGAAAAGAAGGATGCCGTCTCAGATCTAAACATCAAGGGCCCTTGAGTGTTACTCCCACTCTCCCGCTGACTCATTGTTTGTCATTGGGCAAGTACATTAGCTCCCCACCTCCGTTTCTTGCCTTCCAGGGCTATTGTGAGAATTAATTAGATAATGTTTCAGCACAGCTTTGAACTGGAGAGTGCTACAAAAGTGCCAAGTTATAATTTATTATTATGAAAGCAGGCGTGCTGGCTGGGGAGCGAGACCTCTGCTGCAATCCCGGCAGAGCACGGACGGCGAGGAGGCTGGGATTTACCAGGATAAACTCTCCTGTTGCCTCAAGATCACCTCCGCTATGTACCTGCAGGCCTGCAGCGATTTCAGCCTATTCTAGAAAACTTCTGCTGAAAGCAGCTCCAACAGCCGCACGACGTATTTCTGTGGGCGCAGGCCCTGGCCGAGCCGACCAGCTCCAGTCGCTGGACTGGGGACATCGGCTGCACCCCCAAGTGCGCCTTTCAGGCTCGTTTGGTGCGCGAGGCAGCAGAGGTGTTTGCCGAGTAAGTCCTCTTGAAAACTATAAATTACCAAATGAGCAAGGCACTTAAGGTTAACATTGACAGGTCTGAAGAGCGGCTTAAAGTTAAGCGCGCTATGCGGCTTGCTGGACAGCATTAGACCTAAGCACGACCGTTCTGCTGACTCAGGCTTTCAAAATATTTAGGCCTCGACTCAACAAGACACTCGAACGTGAGCAGTCCTACTGAAGACGATGGAAATAACTGGATAAGCAAAGCTAGGGAACCGGATGAAGAAAGAACATTAAATCACAAACCTGTTTGCTTAGAAATGAGTCCGCTTTGAAGAGAACGTGCGAGCACGGACAGAGGCCGTAGAGGCAAACCGGCCCGCGTGCCGTCACCAGCACTGCCGAGCCGACAGATGTCCCAAGGGGAATGGCACAAAAAGAGCTTCACGTTTACATGAAACCACCTTTCCTCACAATACACCTGTGTTCAGCAGGCTTTCCAAATACGAGCAGACCTATTTACGAGCAATTTTACTGAATTGTAATGACGCGTTCAGAACAGCTCCCATTTGTGGAATCCTGTTACTACAGGGCAGCGCTGTTTGTTGTTGAGCCTCCAACCAACGAGCTGCCACGTCCCACATCCTTTTTTCTTCTCCTTACATTCAAACCCTCAACCCCGCTCCGCCGACACCGCAGCCCTGTGCACGCTTGCCCCACGCGTGACGGGCACAGCCCCAGGCTGCTGCTGCCGTCGCGCCCCGAGCCGACAGGGGAGCAGCAGGCAGGGCAGGACCCGCGTCACCCGTGTGCGGCTTTCAACCCCGAAGCGCGGCGCTGGCAGATCGCGGCAGTGACGCTGACAGCCCTGTCACGTTTTAATGGCATCCCCCTCCTGTAGGAAGGGTACCACCATTTCCTCCCCACGTTTTGATCTCTGTTGGCACGGCAGTGTCACGTGCCCTGGCCAGAGGCGCGGACAGGCCGCTCAGAAAACATTACCCATTCCTGAAAACGAGGAAAGGCCCTTAATACTTTTCTTGTGATTAAGAAACCAAAAATAAGATGACCTACACTTGTATTCCCAGGCAGACAGGAAGAATAATTACTTTACAGAGATGGAATTCCTTCATATATTATAGCCATTATAAACAACAAAATTTGAAATTTACTGTAGCATAGAACAAAAAGGTAGTATAGTTAGAGATAATGAAATCCTGCCTTGCCATTAATGGAAAAATTACTGTTGTTAAAAGACCCCTTCATAAATAATTAAGAAACCAATTATAGAGTCTTGGTGACTAATTTATCCAGGAGCAATACGGACCACGTTATTCCATATAATGAACAGTGTATATGCTCCGTTGTACTTCCCTACAACTCGTTCCTGTATTCAGCTACTCCTCAAAGAAATAATAAAAAAAAGGCAACTAACGCACACAGAAATCAGAATGTACGTTATCTAAAATAAGAGATGTACATTGATATATGTTAATTTTAAATGGTTTCACAGAAGTACGGAGGACTGAATTAACACACCATTTAGCCTCTGCACTGTGAATAGGAGGAGGACTTCGGGGAAACGCGTGGTCGGGGCTGGGGCCACCCGCACACTGGCCCAGCTCGGTTGTGGTCAGGGTCACCCAGCCCCGTTTGCCCGTAACGCCCATCCCAGCTGGGTGCTGTGCCATGGCACTCGTGGTGCACACTTTGCTCTCAGCAAAACCCCTGAGGTGCCGGGGACAAAACAGCTGTGGTGGGACAGCAGGACCCCGGGCTGGAGGGGCGAATAAGCTCTCGTTGGTCCCCGGCTGCCGCAGAGCAGCCCAGGCGCCCCGTGCCATCATCCCCACGGGCCGTCCCTGCTGCTGTCTGTGGCGAGGAGGATGCGCGCTCCAGCTGAAAATGCCACTCTTGGGCCGTGGCTTTGCACTCGCGCTGGGCTGGGCTGGCTCCGGCGAAGAAAACCTGCTGCGCTCTTGAGCAGCTGATACAAACTCTGTGCTGGTTGAGAAAATCAAGTCCAAAGCGTGAGAGGTGAGGCACAGAAACCTGCTCCTGGTCCACTGCACCTATGCCGCTTTCCCCTTTCGGACCCTGCCTGCTCTGGCGCAGCCTCTCCAGGAGCAGGGCTGCAGAAACTCCGCTGCATTATGTCTTCTTGCCCGAGGGAAAAACCACCAAACTGGCTGCGGTTAGATTTTCTGCCTGATTTAGATGTTTGTGCTATTAAAGTTGCCTGCGCAAGCTGTGGCATGCTCTGCAATCCGGACACCGGCTATCTGATTACAAACCTAACTTCATCTCAAATCGTCTTACAGCATCCAGCAGTGCGATTCTCTTTATTGTAGCTGAGGTGTATTCCAGTAACAGCATACCGCTTTGCACACCTCAGAAAATGATCCTGAATGTAAATCAACTTTTCCAGTAAGGAATTTTCCTCCTCTTTCTAGTCCCTGGGACTTATCTGATCTGGCCAAGGAAAATGCTTGTAACTTTGGCAAACAATCAGGCAGGAGACTGATGTGATTAAGGTGGTTTTCTTCCCTCCCTCTGAAGAGTCTCCACTGCAGCCCCTGCTGGAGTGCGCTCAAGCAAGAAATGCTCACTGCAGCAGCGCACAGACCCCCTTCCAGACAGCTTCTTGATCAAAGCAGAAAAACGAGGAAGTCTGCGAAGGCAGGACCTAAAATTCAAGATGCAGAGTGTGAGAATGAGAAGCTGAGCATTCTGATGTCGTTGTGATGAAGTTCAGCTGAAGTCATCAATGTACATCGACGCAAACAGGAAGCGCGCAGAAGCCGGGTCCACAGCAGCCTCACGCTGAACAAAGTGGAAGGAATGTCCCTAGATCTGTTTCCAGGGTGATGTTATTTCCAGGGAGCTGCCTTCCCCCTCGGCTTGAACACTTGGTTTTCCAGGAGCTGTGTCCAAGGGAGCAAAGCTCTCCTCTCTGCTCCCAGCCCCAGACAGGAATTCACCCAGATGACAAACGCCTTCTGGAGGCACTTTGCTTAGGAAAATCAATATTCCCTAGAATTTACCGTATGATTGTTAAGACACCTCTGAAGAAAATCGTCCTCCATTTTGCTGTGCCTGGTAACCTGAACATTTACCAGCTATGCAGTTTTTAGCATCCTTAAATGTACTGGGTGGGAAAAAAATAATAGCACAGCTGGCTGCAGGAAGCTGCCAGAAAATTATGCCACTTTTCTTCACTGGCAGTATGAGGACGCAAAGGAAGAGTACATGACCAGAGGTTCACCTCACATTACACGTCACACAGTGAGGGACAGCCAAAAGGAAAGAGTCGGCTTCGCTGCCCATCCCACTACAAACATGGAAAAACAGTACTGCCATACCAGTGTGAAGCTGCTCTAGCACGAGGAAGAACTTGACCCTACATACTAAAAAACAAAAGCCCTGAAGAACATTACCAATGTTATCTTCAAACACCAACTGAAGGGCCATATCCACTTTTCACTGCCTTCTACCTGTACTCTTCTGCAGTCTGCTGAGGCTGATAATTGAACTTCTCAGCATCACTGGGGCTTTTCCCTCACTGTGGTACTTCCCCTTTCTCATCGGGCAGCACTGTGTGTGCACGTATATTATTTTTATATATATATATGTATCTTTTTAAAAAAGGGGTTTCAGTTGCTTTACTGCATGTAAATGAAACCTTGGGGCTCCAGCTTTGCATTGTGACCTGGAGCAAAGAATCGCTGTATCAGCCCACATTTTTTCTACACAGATGACAGAGTTCAGTACCTAGTAGTTTTTTTCCCCATGTATTTAGCTGTAAAATCCAAGGTTTGTGTATAAGTGGTTTGACATTATTATTTTAATGTTTAAACAAAGTGTTCCATTTAAAAGCCTTACTGCTGATGGATGTTTAAATCAGCTCTAAAGCAGAATAAAAGTGCTTTTTTACGCTCTGTTCAAATGAAACCCAACATTGTCGCTAGCACGAGGAAAAACCCAATGCTGAGACTTCCCTTTACCCAGTACCGAGCCTGCAAAGCTTCTTCCATAGCGGCTGACTCAGGGAGGCGGTCAGTGGCCGCTGGGGTGCACATCACCTGTGGAAATCGGGCCACCTTCATGCCGGTCTGCGCAGGCAGGGGTTTTTAGCCTTAGATACGAACGAGCGCGAAACGCCGTGAGCTTCACAGCTCGGGGCTCCGTGGCTCCCGAGCTGGGCGGTGCAGCAAGGTGGGGGCTGCGGCGCGGCGGGGCGGGGCGCCCCGCCGGCTGAGGGCTCACAAAGCCCCCTTTCCCAAGGACTTGCGTGCAACACCCGAAGGCCGCTA
>VXAL01000585.1:59368-130151 GCA_013399475.1 Chauna torquata | reverse complement strand
CGGGCCGGCGGCTGCGGGCTGCAGGCGCGGCTGCGAGCGGGGCACGGTGCCGGATGTGCCCCGAAGTTTCTCAAAGCGGGGATTTTCTGGGAGCGTAAGTAATCTGCGGGGGCTACGGGTCGTCTTCTGAGCCGTCGCCTCCTCGGTCAGTCCCGAAACGCAGCGAGCTGCGGGGTAGCGTCCTCACTACCGGGGAGCATTTAATTCCTTTCGCTGTTTTGGTGGCTGTGTTATTTCGAGAGACTGCTTAGAAACTCATTTAAAGTCAGTCCCTTAGAAGCAATGCAGGCGCACGCTGCGCTGTCCTGGGATCGCTTTATAGGATTCTAAGAGGTACCAATCCTCAGTAAAGCACATATGAAAATATAATTAATATGACATTGTTTTCCTCTCTGTTAGTGTGGCGTTTGGGGTTAGATTAGGGTATTTGTGCTATTTCAGCTGTTAGGGTGCTCGTTTAGGTGCTAGAGAGGTCACGGCCTGTGAGCGAGCCAACTAGATAATGTGTTAAGGCCTGATTAAAGGTAAGATAACGTGTTAAGGACTGATTAAAGGTAACGCTGGTGTTTGTATGCACATCCTGTACATCCTTGCCAGCGCAGAGATGCACTGAAATACTCTTGATCGCACCTGTGTGTGTGTGTGTGTGTGTTCATTCTCTTATCTGATTTTTCACGGGGAGCGCTTTCTTACCAGCGTAATAGCTGTTTTACTGATAATCAGTTTTTTCATTGTCGATATATCTAGCAAAGGAATGGGATCTGGAGCTTATCTAGGCAAACCTCTCATCTGTTCCCAGTAGTAAGCATTCAGCTTCTAGCAGGATGTGGGCAGGAAGAGCACATGAAATACAATACAGAAGTAATTTATTCAAGGATGACAAATATAGTGCCAGTCGGAGAAACGTATGCTTTGTTAATACTTTACGAGCAGAGAATGTGTCTTAATTAGGTAGCAGCGGAGTGCCTTCTAATGTTGAAACGGGCTAAGACGTCTCGTCAGTCAGACATTTTCTCTTTGCCTGTTAGAAAGACAGAGCATCTTTTTGAACCCCTGGTAGGTGTATTATTGTTTGTAAAGAACTTGAAAAAACGTTCATGTGATTTAGCATTGTTTTGGTGCTTTCTCTAGGGACTGATTAGCTTACATTTTCTTCAGATTTTAGTTGACAAAAAGGAAGTATTTTTCTTAAATCTAAAACTGTTTGTATCTTTTTGGACATCTTGACTAAAGAGAGAAAAGGTGTTAGACTTTTATAGCAACCTGTAGGCTGTCTAGAAAACCAGCATCTTCAGCAGACAGTCTCTGTCTTTGGTATGCTAAGCTGTGTGTACGGCTGAGTAAGCCACTTCTAATTCAGCAAGTGGCAAAATAATGAATGCAAAACAGTTTTTTATTTTCAGGCCACTGAGACTTTGTGCTGTGGTTTACATAGTCCTTAATGTAAATACATGTGTAGTCAAAATACTTTGTCATGTTGCTCGAAGTATAAAGTGATCGGAGATGAGCTTTGTTGGAACACTGAAATGTGTGCCATTTGCATGTAAATGTAATTAAATGTAAAGTTTTCTGATTTTCTCCATTGTGATTCTAAACCTTTGTCAATTTGCTCCCACAACAGCTCCTCACCGGAGTGCCGTGCGGGCAGGGCTGTGGCACACCAGCTTCCTGCTGTAGGCACTGTAACGTCACGAATCAGCTTTGATTTTTATCATTTGCTAAGGATGAGCCGTGAAGCACAGATGAAACCGACAGGTAGCCAAAATAGCAGGTGAAATGACTAAACCTGCATGCTGTAAGTGAAGGTGACCCTTCTAGCCAAGTGGCTCTTCATCCCTGAGCCTTTTGCTGTCCCTTCGTTTCAACTCTGTTGTGCTAGGGCTGCAGGGACGCTAAACTTTCCTTAGTTCCCTCCGTTCTCTTTAACGGTTTTGAATATTTTCCCGTCAAGATTTACCAAGTAGAAAGCAGTCTTTTTCCTCCTTCCTCCTGCGTCCATACTGCTGAACGTGTTAACATGACATCTTTTTTGTTTCTGTGTTTGCGTGTAGTATTGTTGATGTCAATGTGAATGTGTACAGTTTGGGATCATTTAGCAGCTTGCTGCATAGGAATCCCGATAGTTGTATCTTGTAGTTAATCCTTGCATCACAGGGTTGAAAATAAGCATTCAGCGTAGGGGACCTATGTTAAGTAGTTGTACTTGGAACACTGGCTGAGAAGAGGTGTTGACTTGGCAGGTTTGTATGCTCACTAACTTTGTATGAACTCTCATCTAAAATGTGTAAAAACAGATACTAGTTTAATACTGGAATCTGTAAAACTCACTTGGACTAGATGTACTTCCATAAAGCTGTGCGAGCTGTGCTCCTTCCAGTAGCCTGACATGCAAATGAAATTATGCTGTTGGTCATGTGCAAGGCTGTGAAATTAAACAAATATACGTGATAACTTTACCTCCGTTAGCTACTGTTATTGGCAAGTAACCACGGGGGAGGCAGCGAGTGGTGAGAGCTATGTAAATTAGGAGTATTATCTAATAGTGCAAGAGCAAGTATTAAACAGAAATAACTGAGATCACTTGACTCGTTTGAAGACAGTTTCTTTTGTACACATTTAGCAATCTTTAATTATATGGTCGCATGATATGTTTCTGCACGATCTTTTTTTAGGAAACGGAAAGGATAGTGCCTAGGTTAGGGAAAATCGTGCATCTGAAGATCTTAATAGCTACATATTTGTAATGTTAAGTAGCCACTTTTGGTTATAGTGCTACACTACCATAAGTGGAGTTCCTGCGTGAACTTCCTTTATTTCTTGGTGAGAAAGGTCTGCAAGGAAATGTCATATTTAATGGACTAAGTCTGGGACAGCATAACTTCTCTAGTGAAATAAGAGTACCATTCAAAACTGCGTGGAGGGATGACTGCTTTCCAAACAACTGAATTGTTGCCTGTCACAGACGCTGAAGTACTCCAGCTGGGAGCTGGGTGCACGCATGTCTTGGTCAGGAAGTTTCTTTTGAAATCGGTAGAACTTGGACTTCTACCTTTTTTTTTCCCCCACTTTTCAGTGTTTTATATCACAAAGTCATCCTATTTCAGTGAAAGAAGTATAGCCTTTAATTGATTCTGAAGCATTTTGGTTTTCTTTGTTATTGTTTTGAATTGACAGGCCTCATAGAAACAGGCTGCTTTTGATGATAAAACCAGTTTCAGTCCCTGATTCCTACAGGTACATACATGCTTACTCTTGGGTGTTAGATTCAGTAATTTAACTCACGTGAATTGGCCTGTTATAGTTGGGCATCTCCTGTAGTGTTCGAGAAATACAGTATCATAAGCGTTATTCTATTTTTTATTTTTTTTCTAGCTGATATAGTGCATTTGAGTAGCCTTAATTTGAAA
Source organism: Chauna torquata (assembly GCA_013399475.1). Lineage (NCBI taxonomy): Eukaryota > Metazoa > Chordata > Aves > Anseriformes > Anhimidae > Chauna > Chauna torquata. The sequence goes on along the minus strand of VXAL01000585.1, from coordinate 126,744 downwards.
ATGTTCCTACTCCAGAGTGCCTGATGTAGCAGTTTTAACGCTTTGTAATGTGGATTTTAAAGAATGGCTTCTCCGTTTTTTCCCCAGTTTGCTTTGCAGGGAAGGAAAGATTCCTAAAATCCCATTTTGTGGGGGGTATGTGGACATCCAAAGGATCACGGGTTCAGATGAAACAGACTGATCCAAAATGCTAATGGCATAAGTAACGCTTAAATGCTGGTTTTGGTGAGCTTGCCGTGCGTTATTGCTGTCTGGTTGTGACTTCTGCCGCGCTCAGTGGCAAGGGGCATGGGACTGCCCTGTTGCGCTGTATGTTGCGGGCAGCAGCATTTTACTGAGAGCCCTCTGCTACCCCTGTCTCTGTATTTAAACCTGCACCTCGGGTCCAAGCTCGTTTTTTTCACTCTCTGAGTGTTAACAGAGGGCAGTTGCATCTCCTGGTTCTCAGTCTCCTTTGCATTTCTGCAAAGCAATGTGAACAGGCTTCTACCAGCTGGGAGAAACAATGGAAGAAAAAGGCTTACTCAGCTCTCATTTCCTTGCTTGTAGTCACAAATTCTGAAGAAGTTTGTTGCTTCCAATAGCAGACATCTCCTGAAAACAAACAGGCTTTCTGTGACTTACAGATTGGCAAAATCCTATGTGGTATTGTAGAGTTACTACAGTTTTCTCAGTAAACAACCAGATTTAGATGCTGGAAATAAGTATGATTTTAGCATTTAATTCTCAGGGAAGTATCTGGTGGGATGTGTGTGTCTGTTTGTGATCTGCTGCCGTGGCTCTTAGTGGTAAAAATACCTATCCTGTCAGCCTGGATAGGTAGTTTGGGGAGGTTAATGGGTGTGCTATAGTGTTGAAAATCCTCTGCAAAAATGCTTTTTTAACAGCTTTTTCCGTTCCCAGAGTTTGCACCAGAGTTTCAAAGCAGAACACCTGTTTCAGTACAGAATATGAATAGCAGGAGAAAGGGTGGAATAGGCTAACTGGATCAAAATGTGAACCTCTGAAAGGTGCTCAGTTAAGGGCAGAGGGGTGAATGAAAGAAATCAATTAGTAGGTACAAAGGTACAAAGCAAACCACGAAAGTGAAGAGATCAATGTTTTAAAAGAGGTACCTGTGGGTTTATTATTTATTCTTTATTTTAAAGTAGTTCTTGCATGTGTGAAAGTTTGGTCTGCTGTTTTGTGATTTCTTCTGTAGGTGTGAGAAATGTCTTTGGACATTTAGTATCCAACTGGTTCAATTCTGGTTTGTAGTCAGACTAAAAAATCTAACTCAAAAATGCCTTATTTTAGAAATGTTTTATTTACCTGCTCTTTTTGAGTAAAGACAACATTTTTGCTAAGATTAGTGAATTCATGCACAATGAAACGTCATGCAAAATGTTTCAGGAAGAGCAGACACGTAGGAAATTACTGTCTTGTATTTGAATTTTATGTTTGCCTCATTCTCAGGAAGTTTCTGTTGAGCTTATACAAGTCGTCTGTAAAGAAAGAAGGAAGCTTAATAATGGACTTCGATAATGTTTTTTGCCCTTAGCTTAACGTGGTAAAAGCAATGCTATTTGCAGCAGTGCTGGCATACTAATAGTAGGAAGGTGCGTTATCAGCTGCTTCCACTTGGTCCTTACGTATAGCCACTGGCACATGGAATTCCCAGGGAAAAATACTGTCGTTGCAGTGGTAACAGCACATTACTGTTTGTCTGTGCTGTAGGAGTTCTTCAGTACTGGTTAAAAAGAAAACTAACAACAACAACAAAACCAGCCCCCAAAACAGAGATACTGGTATTGTTTCTGTCCTGGGCAGAGCTTGAGTCAAATAGTGAATAGGGAGCGCTCAGCACAGGTGCTTGCTCTTTCTGGCAGCTTGAAGCTTCAGAGGGTTACTGCCTCACCTGCTGTGATTTCTGTCACATCTTTGTGTTTTTCTGAGTTGTTCCTGACTCGAACCTTGTAACTTATCTTGAAGTGCATCTTCAGGAAGGGTATCCAGTTTTAATTAAGACTCAGAAGTGAAGGATCTATTGTTTGGTCTCTGGTGTCCTGTGTGAGTTCTCCTAGGCCAAGTCTTCACCGTTGAGCCGTAGGCTCTCGTGGCGCCTTGTGGCTTGGTTAATGAGTCTTACAAAGATACAGGCATCTTCTGCTGTATTTTGACAAATGAAAGAAGCTCTCAAGCTCTGATATGGTGGAACTCTAATGTGCTGGATCAAAAATGCTGTGGCTATATGATGCACTGGTCTAGTCTAAACATGTTTTCCTGTTTCCAGTTTGTCCAGATGTTTCTGAGAGCTTAATTTGGAACAGACAAGTTTTATTTTTTTCATCTAGTATCATCAACCTTCTCTGTGAGCTTAGTGTTGTATGCTCTGGCTAATTTGGCAGAACTGCAGCAGCACACCTGTGCCTTGTCCAGACCTGGTTCGTACTGCTGGGCTGCCCAGTAGCGCTTGGTTTGGTGCTAATAGCTGTGGAGCCATAGTCTTGGGAAGGATGTTTTGCCGTGTTCTTGAATTTTGTGAGGCTCTCTTCTGTAATCCTTCTATTTCCCTTTACAAAGAAGCACCAACCCCGTAACTTTCTTCCCCGCCCATATCAATTTCAGCAATGCTGTTTACAGCAGTGAAGGTGAGCTGCCTCTCTGCTGGAGTCTTGAGGACCTTCTGGAGTAGTACCCTGTGCTACAGCATCGCTGGTGGAGCCAGTGCTGGCTTGTTGTTTGTTCCGCCTCTCTATGTCCGTTCTCCGAGAGAATCCCTTGGTTTGTGGGGTTGATAAAGACTCCTTTTTTCAAAAGTGCAGCTTTGGAAAAACTCAGTTTGCTTTAAATGAAACAAAACATCAAAATGTCTGCTCTCTATTATTATTTTTTTTACAGTCTTGCTATATCAGTCTCCAGGAGTTTGTCAGAAGTGACTTACTGCATAACAATGCACAGTAAATATTTTGATCAACACCATGCTTAGTACACTTTGGTGTGAAATCTCATCAGAAATTTCCTGCTGACAAGTGTTTTTGAGATCTGTAAGCCACTTTGGAATTCCGGGTGTATACTTTGATTTTTTATTGCAGTTTTAAATGCGGGATGGCATATATTACTAAATCAAAAAGTCTTATGGATACCATGTACATGTCCTACACCTTTGCAGTTATCTTTATTACAAATAGTCCTTGGCTGACAGATGAATCTTTGCTTATCTGCCAGAACTTGTTCCCTATAAAACCACTCTGAACGACTCTCGTAATGTTTCTGTCCTTTATACGGTAAATGAATTTGTTTTCAGTATTGCCACTGGGTTGATACCAAACTCTGATAACCATCCGTGTCCTGCTTGCCTTTAAAGGTTGCACAACAGCTCTGCTTCTTTGTCTGTTACTTTATTGGTATTGCTGTGTTTAACAATGGTGGAATGTCTTCAGTCAATGGGAATACTGGTATATTGCTTTGAAATACTTTGGAGGTGGAGGTGAAATAAGAACTGGGATTTTGGAGTACAGTTGGGAATTTTTCATAATGCGAAGTTTTTGGTGTTTCTGTAGGCTTGCTGTTCTGTATGTAAAGACATTTTGCTTTTTCTCTTAAATGAACTTTCTCATCAAAGTTGTCTTGAGTTGTGTGTCAGACTGATTTGTAGTGAGTTATTGTTTTAAGAGTGCTGTTTAATACCAGTTTTGAACATTTACTGAGACTAATGACTTCTTTCTTAGTATATCTCCAGTGACTTGAACGTTTTGAAGAGAGTTGTTTCAGTTTCTTCTGCATTGTACACCTAACAGGTTTGCTTTGGCTGAAGAAAAAAGTATTCCTGTGTGCTACACACCTGTTGCTTTGGATGACAGTAAGACATCAGGCTTTTTTAGAGGTTCTAGCCCTGTATCTAATCCCACTTTTGAAAAGCTAGCGTAGACGAGACTTCAGAATAATTTTCAAGTCCTGGAAGTTCAGTACTTCATTTTAGTTGCAGTTTTGAGTGTGATGGAGTTTGATTTTTGTTGCTGATTTTGAAGGATGAAAGAAAGCTGACTTTTTAAAATCTTTTTTAGAGTAGTTACACGGTCTTTGGTTTTCTTGCACTTCTTAATTCATTTTACTTGTCTTCATTGGTTGTTTCCTCCTACTGTTGATATTGACTTCAGTTAATATTGGGGTTATTTTCTAAGCCATTAGTCCTAAGTGTTGGTATGCACGAGGTATGTTTTCATCTCTACAGGGTTAATGCTAAAACTCCTTGCAGTCCGTGAGGAAATAGTACTCCTGTGTGCAGCATGTGTTGAACAATCTTACACAACTGCTAACAATTTGAACAAAAGATTTTGATATCACACTGCACCTTATAAGGTATGTTTGGGTGGAATTTTGGGTAGAAACTGGAAGACCACGAAACGCTTGGAATGGTGACTCCTCGCTGCTGCAAATACGGCTGGTCAGTGAGCTCAGTGTGTGGGATGCTGCAGGTGGACGTGGTGCCAGTATATCCCAAACTGTTCTTGAAATGTGCAGTGAAGAACGAGACAGTGCTCCTTCGAAGGAGCAAAAATTGTCAGCAGTCGGCATCTGATGTATTTCAGCATAGCCTGTTAAAAGCAGCAGAGAGAAGCAGTTGCTTTGCTGCTCTTTTTTGTGTATGGGGGTAGGAGGAAGTTGCTGAATTTAGCGGTAGAGCAAGGGGTGAATCCTTTTTTGTCTTCCTACTTTAAAAAAAAAAAAAAGCTGGAGGAGGAGAATGATAGGGACAAAATGTACAAACTGAATTTTGCACAGGTTTTGGGATCTAAACAGAATGAATGGAAGAGATGAAGACAAGTTCTAGAAGAGAGACAGAAACTAAAATATAAAGTAAGTTCCAATGGATCAGTAACGAAAATATTACTGTGATATCTTGCTTCCAACACAGCAGCCTGGGGACATCTAGAAAGGAAGATCTCAAGTTTTACTTCTTCAGTTGGGTTCTGCTGTCTGACTGGAGAGATGTCTTAGTTTTAATTAGATGGACCGTTATGGTCCTATTTGAATATATGGGATGAAAGAAAGAAGTAAAAGTGAAGGCAAGACAGCTGAGGTAAACTATTCCAAAGTAAAAAGGCAAATGTCTAAGTCGGAAATACCGTAGCACAAATTACAGATGTGCAGATTTCACATCTGTGGGTTGTAAGGACTCCTTGATTAAAATGAAAGCAATTTATTTGTGGAAACATTGAATCAATTTTTAATTGTGACATTTGTGACTATTTTTTTCAACTTTCTGTTAAAATACAGACATTGTAAGCTAACTGTTGCTTACAGTGACAGTCCTTTCAGTTCCTGAGAGTCACGTGTCCCTTCAAGTCTTCCATTGCTGCGAGTTAGTTCCTTGAAAGAGGGCATTCCTTCAGCTAATCAGTTAATACTCTAATTGAGGGAGAAACTCTTAGTGTAAGGCCTTTTCTTCCCCTTCAGCTCTGAATTTGACTTGCTTAAAATGTTAATCTTCTCTGCGTTAATATTGCAGTCGGTCTGCTTTATGTTTTGGGGTAAGCTTTATGAGGTAGATGTGCATCTCCTTAGCGGTGCTGTGGATCAGTGTCCTAGCAGTGTTTCAGCTATCTGTAAACTGTGGTCACATGTTTTAATTCTTTAAACTGGCTCAGAATGTGATGTTTCTGCTTATTGCTATAAAGCTAAGGGTTTTTCAGTTCCTTTATTGTTGTTGATGCTACTCATGATATTTAAAACTCCTACTGCATAGATTTAAAAAAAAAAAGAAAATCCCACAATGATAGAGTTCAGTCCCAAATAAAAGTATAAATGATTCTTATCAAGTTAGACATGATAAAGCCTGATGTTTAATGGGCTGTAGTACCAAGTTATGTTTCTTTCTGTTCTTTACAGTTTAATTTCTGCTTTCAACAGATGATGTAGGAAGGGTTTTTGTTTGTTTGTTTGTTTTTTTCCTTTGGTGGGATTGCCACTGTTTCCCTTTGCTTCCAGATAAACAGCAAAAACAGTTACTATGAATTTTGCAAAATGTAGTTTTTTATCAGTGCTTTTCCAAGAGCTTTAAACAGTACCTATTTTTCGCATCTGTGACAAATGACGAGTAGCAGTTTTCTCCAGCTAGTGTTGCCAGGAACTGATTCATTAGGCAAAGGCCCTACCCTCGTGGACTGTGAAATCCTGGCTGAATCAAAAGGATGGATACCTCCAGAGAGTCCTTTTCCGAAGATTAAATTCGACTTGAGATGTAGATCTGCAATAACCTCTCTTTCCTTTGAAAATTGAGATATTTAACTGAAAGTTCTTGCTACATGGGTTGAAAGTTGGGTAGGCATTTCCTAAACATTTTTTTATGGTTACTTCTGTGGGTTAGACCTACTTTTCCAGTTCTTTATGGGCTGAATACTCGAGGATGATTGTATTCCCCCACATCCTGCAAACTTCTGCTCATAGACAGCTAGAGCAAAGGACGAGGATATTCGTTTTCCTCATTGTCTTTTCCTGCGTATTTAATAGACTTGTTTTTTGTCTTGAAAGTCCGAAAAGTGAAAGCATTTCAGAATATTGTGGTATGTAAGATAAGAGGTCCGAACTGTAGAGAAAAAAATCTCCGTTCACTGAATTCTGGGGAGGGATAAAACAGAAACACTTGTTTGCTGTGATGGAATTAGAGCTAATATGCATTAACAGTGGGACGGATGGTGCCTTGTGAGCTTGGTAAATGCACTTGTTTGGAGCAGGGTATGATTAATGTCAGCAACAAGCTGACAAGTGCTTTTTTAGAAAGCCAATGTGTGTAAGAGGAAATGAGGGGAGATTTTAAAAGGAGCACTCTTAAGAGGTTGGTTACATTGAGTGACTAGGAACGCCTTGCTAGTGTGGGGAAAAACATTACCATCCCTAATGATTATCTATGTTGTATTTAAACTAGTCATTTAAAAAAAAAAAAGCCAACAACAGTGTTTTTAAGAAAGTAGTGGAGGCACTGCATAGGGGATGCCATGCAGCACCGATGCAACACGTCCTGCCTAGGAACGCGGCATGTAGAAGGGTAATGCTTTGGCTGTTATCTACTCTAGTGGAGAAGAGTAAGTTGTTTTATGTTCACAGGCTTGCCATAATTTACCTGAGCTATGTAAAGTGAGGTAGGATTTTCATGATGATGTAGAAGGGTGGTTGTTCAGCCTCTTTTTCCTCTCTGCTTGTGTTTGCACTCCTCTGTCTGCAAAGAGAGAAACAGATGTGACAGTATAGATGCTTTTAACAAAAGCGTGCTGTGGTTGCATTTTGCGCAGAAGTTTGTTGTTTTAAAACACAGGTTGGTGTCTGCTAGCACAGACATAGATACTTATGTGAAAAGAAACTCTTTAGTAAATTAGTCACCTAGCAGTTATTCTTCCCTTTTTCCCTTCTTTTTCCCTTCTTTTTCCCTTCTTTTTCCCTTCTTTTTCCCTTCTTTTTCCCTTCTTTTTCCCTTCTTTTTCCCTTCTTTTTCCCTTCTTTTTCCCTTCTTTTTCCCTTCTTTTTCCCTTCTTTTTCCCTTCTTTTTCCCTTCTTTTTCCCTTCTTTTTCCCTTCTTTTTCCCTTCTTTTTCCCTTCTTTTTCCCTTCTTTTTCCCTTCTTTTTCCCTTCTTTTTCCCTTCTTTTTCCCTTCTTTTTCCCTTCTTTTTCCCTTCTTTTTCCCTTCTTTTTCCCTTCTTTTTCCCTTCTTTTTCCCTTCTTTTTCCCTTCTTTTTCCCTTCTTTTTCCCTTCTTTTTCCCTTCTTTTTCCCTTCTTTTTCCCTTCTTTTTCCCTTCTTTTTCCCTTCTTTTTCCCTTCTTTTTCCCTTCTTTTTCCCTTCTTTTTCCCTTCTTTTTCCCTTCTTTTTCCCTTCTTTTTCCCTTCTTTTTCCCTTCTTTTTCCCTTCTTTTTCCCTTCTTTTTCCCTTCTTTTTCCCTTCTTTTTCCCTTCTTTTTCCCTTCTTTTTCCCTTCTTTTTCCCTTCTTTTTCCCTTCTTTTTCCCTTCTTTTTCCCTTCTTTTTCCCTTCTTTTTCCCTTCTTTTTCCCTTCTTTTTCCCTTCTTTTTCCCTTCTTTTTCCCTTCTTTTTCCCTTCTTTTTCCCTTCTTTTTCCCTTCTTTTTCCCTTCTTTTTCCCTTCTTTTTCCCTTCTTTTTCCCTTCTTTTTCCCTTCTTTTTCCCTTCTTTTTCCCTTCTTTTTCCCTTCTTTTTCCCTTCTTTTTCCCTTCTTTTTCCCTTCTTTTTCCCTTCTTTTTCCCTTCTTTTTCCCTTCTTTTTCCCTTCTTTTTCCCTTCTTTTTCCCTTCTTTTTCCCTTCTTTTTCCCTTCTTTTTCCCTTCTTTTTCCCTTCTTTTTCCCTTCTTTTTCCCTTCTTTTTCCCTTCTTTTTCCCTTCTTTTTCCCTTCTTTTTCCCTTCTTTTTCCCTTCTTTTTCCCTTCTTTTTCCCTTCTTTTTCCCTTCTTTTTCCCTTCTTTTTCCCTTCTTTTTCCCTTCTNGTGTCTTTTTCCCTTCTTTTTCCCTTCTTTTTCCCTTCTTTTTCCCTTCTTTTTCCCTTCTTTTTCCCTTCTTTTTCCCTTCTTTTTCCCTTCTTTTTCCCTTCTTTTTCCCTTCTTTTTCCCTTCTTTTTCCCTTCTTTTTCCCTTCTTTTTCCCTTTTTCTTCTGAACCTTTTGGTTTTTCCTCCTCTGAAACTTGGAGAGAAGGCAATATTGAGTTTGCTAATTGGTCAATCCAGTGCAGTGTATTTTGTACTGAATGTGTGCCTACATCAAAGGTAAATGTTGATTTATCAGTGGGGGAAAAAGAGGCAAGAAAGTATTTAAAGTATATTAACTTAAGAAGCAATGCTAGTTACATTTTTGTGCATTAGACATCAGAGATTACAGAATAATTTGGACTGATGTGCAGCAGGACTACGTTTCTTGCAGGTTCTGCTACTGAGTGGTGATGTTGCTGAGTTTTAAGCTGGTATTGTTTATTGGTTTCTAAGTAGCCTGATGCAACCAGATTGCGATTAACTGGAGTATTTTAGATGCAAATCAAACTAAATCAAAGCATTTCTAAAGGATGATAGTTCTAATGATCCAGCAGGCTAAAGAGTATAGGTTTATGAAAACAAACAAACAAAAGTATATGCTACAACAGTAGCTATATGCAATTTGATCTCTTTTTACCCTCTCACACATCCAGAAGGCTGTCTGTTCAAAAACTCAGGCAAACTTAACATAAAACTACAAATCTAGTTGTGTATCTGTGTACCTATATACACGTGTATCTTTATTTCATTTTTCAGCAGCTTTTATGCTGAGGCTGAACAAAAGCAAAACCTGTTCCACATGCTTCTGTACTCTGTTTGTTTTGTACTTATTGATTAACTAGCAAACTATTTACAGCACGCGATTGCTAAAAGTTCACCAGTGAAACAGCAGAACAGCAGCATCAGCGGATGCCAAAGAGTAAAGCAAAAACCTTTCAGTTAGTCGTCAGGAAAGGTTTAATAGAGAGGTTTCAAGCTTCGGTTCAATGACAGATATGACAGCGTGGTTTATTTCCCATATTGGTTGTCTTGGTCAAAGCAGAGCTTCAATGCGTCAGGTACAAACTCCCCAAACCAGGAGTCCCCAGGAAGGCGCGGGGACCTTCTGCTGGAATGGGGCCGCTCACCCCGCGCTCTGCGCCGTGTTGCCGCCCTGACCTCGTGCGCGCGCGGTGGTGGTTGCGACGCTCCTGAGGAGCGTCTCGTGTCTGTTTTGAGGAAGTACCTTTGCATGTGCCTGGAAAGTCCGCTGCTACTGAAAACGCAGGAAGTGCAGGGTATTTATGCTCTGCGAGCATGTGCAGTGATGGAGAAATGGCTTCGTGAAATGGAGCCGCTCGCAAAGGTCTGTGGGCTAGATTTACTTTTCCTGCTAGGTCATTCCTGTCTTGGCCTGTAGCTTCTGCTAGCTCAAGTTACAGGTCTTGTGTACGGGAGGCAGAAACTGTGGCCCTGATAGCCGGCTGGGAGCTTGTTCTACATGGGGATGGTTAAGTGACTGAAAAATAAGTGCTAGAAGTCTGTTTCTGGTGAACGACATGGTTCCTAAGGTTGTAGGGTCAGGCACTCGCAACAGGAGGTGTTTAAATACACATTTCCCTGTACAGCCGTGCTGCCTTTCTTCTGTGGAGCTTTATTACCACGTAGTCTTTAATTACATTAAGACTTGCATAATGGTGCCTAATAATGGTTAAGCTACCAAGTAAAAGTTATTTGAAGGTTGATGCATTTTCTGGACCCTGTCTTGACATTTTCTTTGTTAAAATGGCTTTTTCAAGGGCTGCGTTAGTAGTAACTATTTAATGCCAGTATTTGTGATGCAATAAACGCCCTTGAAGAGAGCAGACTATGTTTTAAACAAAAGCATTTAAATTATTTTTAAATTAATTAATTCAGGAATTGCATAGTATTAATTATGAATTACGTATAGCTTGTTATAAGTTATATGTAGTGACCCAAATGCGTTAATTTTATAAATATTCATGTTTATGAAATGACTGTTTTCATAACTTGGTTATTTCACTTGCACCGCTTGTGTATTTCAGTTGTGCAAGACTTGCAGGTCAACATCAAACTGCAGAGAGAAGCTATTTTAAGTGTTTACAAATCTGAAGTGAAATGGAATTGCATACCATCAGACAACTCAGTTTATTGATTATGCTGGCAGATTATTTAGTGCATGTGAATATAATACTGAACTTTTGTATTTACGAAGGTAGTCGATTTTGAGGGCTCTTTTAAAGTGCTGTTTCTAGTGTAGGTTTCCAGACCGTAAGATGTATGCACCCACGCCTTGAACACAACTGCGTTTTTGAGGGAAGTTCTCGTGAGGCTGCATGGGTGACGTGTAGCTGAAAACATCTGATCACGGTTAAAGCTGGCGTGGAAGAAAAATGTGTCTCAAGTCATTTGTCTCAGCTCATTTCTCTACTCGGCCTGTGGCCATTGCAGATGAATAAGGCAATATGCTAGATCACTTTGTAGGCATCGAGTGAAAAACTTTCCGTGACTGGAGTTGAGCAGTAGGGTGGTTGTGACAGAAGTGTTTTGATGCTCCCAGCTGAAACCTAGCTGACCTTTTAAAAAGGGGAGCGGGAGGGGATGAAGGAGGGAGAGAATTTCCAACTATAAGCAGAGATTAAAAGGAACAGTATTTTAACACTTGAAGTAATGGCTCATCATACAGGTAGTCCTTTATTACTGTAATAAAACTGCATGTCTTTTTTTCCCCTCTTACAGCAGAACACAACTACCGAATAGCTGAAATGAGGTAGGAGTTGTGTTTTAAGGCAGTTCTGCATGTGGCTTTAATGTTAGAGGACAGGTAACATTTAGAGTAGTTGAAGTTGAGGTCCAGTGCTGGTTTATTTATTTACTTATTTCCTCTGCCATTAATGTGTTTTGGAAGTAGCATCTGTGGTAAGCCTGTAAGTTTAAGAAAAGGAAATGGAATGAAAAGCCCTTCTACCTCATCTACCAGTTTTGGGTTTAAAAAAAAAAAAAAAAAAAAGCCCAACAACTTGGGTTTTTGAAGGAAACATACCAAGGTATTACTGCTTGTTTTTTTTTTTCCCAAAAGTATGGTGCTTCCAATGTTTGCCCAAAGATAAAGATGCAAAGTTCTACTATTTGTGTAACTCCATTACTCCTGAAAATTCCTCTTAAAGAAGGAAAAAATAAAAAATAAAAAGTGAAAAGAAAAAAAGTACTTTTATGTCAGAAGTGAGGAAGTGACCCTGGGGGTTGCCCTAGATTAAACAGGAAATCTCAGTACAAATCGAACCCAGAACTTGAATTCCAGCTCACCGCTGTAACCACAGGAGCATTCACTGTCTCTTCTCTGCAGGCAGGCCACCAGACTGAAGGAAGTGCCCGGCTGAGGGTGCACAGCTGCCCCCACGGCACGTGAGGACTTCAGTGGACCTTTCTTGTCCTTCAGACCCCGCAGACAGTGTGCTGCAGGGTGGTCACAGTGGTGTGCAGTAGCATGAGCCTTCACCTCTGAGTTGATTTTTGTTTCATGTTCTTGAGAACTGTTTTTCCCTAGCACCTTGTTTGCGGTGGTTCGTATTTCTCCTTGTCTGAAATGCTTGTGGCATACAGAGTGGTTGTTTCAGGTGCTGCTGGAGGGTTTGTAGGAAAAAACAGCTCCAGCCAGGGAGAGCTGCAGTCTAAAAGTTCCTCCTGTAAAGGAACAGTATCGGTTCACTGGAATATTTATTTCATTTGTAGACCAAGAGTTTTCCATATCGTTTTAAACTGTTGCCAGAAAGCGTGGCCAGAGCAGTAACTTGAGTTAGTAGTGCTAGAGGAGGAGTGTGCATTACAGCAGAATTGGGAAATGTAGATTTTGTTTCATGCAAGAATTTTATTTATAAAATCCTGCCATTGTGACTTACTGCTCTTCACGCCTTTTTTACCTCTTCACGTTTTCTCGTAGGACTTTGGGACAGGCTGCTATCTGAAGAGGCAGCTCTAGTTCAGTGTGACGTGCGCAGCAGCTGAGATCATCTCTTCTGAATGTGCCCCAGCCTTTCAGGCTATATTCAGTAGCAGATTGAGTTTCTTCTATGTACAGGCAACAGATTAAATTGCTCTTCAGCTCCATCTGCAGGCTGATGTTGTCAATAGGGTTATAGCAACGGAAACTGCACTGTAGAAGATGGATGCGTGATAAAGAGGTCATGGTGGCTCTTGCCTTAATGATGAGGGAACTTCAAGAGTGAATTAGATCCAAACGGTGCTTGGTAGGCTGTCTCCAGCAAGACCCTCTGAAATCGTAGTGCCAACTCTACTGTGGATACTAGCAGAGGCAGGTGGTGCTTTGTCAGTGCTCAGTCCAGGCTTTTCATCTAGGTTTCAAGTAGTCAAAGGTGGGTGACTGGAGCAGCCTCTGAAACACTTGTTACTGAAATTGTGACTGAAGTGAGAGCTGAAATGAAAATGCATGATCTTGTTCACGTCAGATCACTGAGAACGTAGTCCTGGCGTTCACTAAGGCGTAGCTCTTAATTGCGATTGGTGAACCTGCTTCCTTAACCTGCTTTGCAGTGCCGGAAAGATTTGTGACACTTTGAGAAGAACTAACCTGGGAGGAGAAGGGAGTGTAGACAACTGTAATTTTTATTTGACTTTGTTAAAGCTGATTTCTCATCAGAAAAACTGGGTTTTGCTGTTTCATAAAATATTGCCACTAAAGCAGTGTGTCTGGAATATGGTCCAGTGATGCAGAAAGACAGCATCCCACCAGAAGCAGAAGCTGCTGCGGGAGCTAGAAGCAAATGGGCAGAGGGAAATCTAGCAGTGTGCACTTGGTCTGCTAGAGATATATTTACAGGAAGAACTGAGAGCATAGAAATACTCTACCCTAAACTTTCCACAGTTTATACTAGTGCATACAACGTGTGGAAAAATAGCTTGGGATGAGATTTGCTTCTTGATATGATGCTCAGTTACTATTTACGGTGTAAGAGAAATATGTCTCTTAATTCTTTTAAAAACAGCCCATTGGATTGTAAGCGCGCAAGGACAGGTTTTTAAAAACATTTCACACATCAGGATGTCACATGCTACTGCAATAGAAATGACAAAAATGTTCTTCCTAGAAAATACATACAAGAGTTTCTGTGCATTTCATGTGCACAAGATGCTTTTTTAAATCCGCTCTTCATTCTTGATTTCTTGGAAAATAACGTGATAGTCTTTGACATTTATGATCTTCAGCACAATAGTTACAGATTTTTCCTTAATGGGTGCGTCCATGCAGTCCTCTGAGTTAGCCGTACCTGGAGTCTGAGGCACAGGAGACTGCTGGATGTGGCTGTGTTTCTGCTAGATATCTGTGGTGGAAGTAGATTGCTCGTTTCAGTTTTCCAGAGACTGGCTGATCTGATGTTATCATTTTATATCACTCCGTGTCTTAGCAATTTATTTTGTAATGTGGTATAAAGAATGGAGTAAATTGCTGTTAGTGTTTTTGGATGTTGAACGTAATACGGGTAGCAGAGAAGCCGTGAACTCTGTACCCTCATAGACCCACTGTCTCCGATTTCCATGCTCTTTCTCATTTTTTGCTGATCCTATAAGGGCCTCTTTTCAAATGCAGATACTTAGTAATGAGGCAGATTGTTTGTATGCAAACATAGTATATATATGTCCAGAAAAATATTGCATTGACAGTCCGTGCAGGAAATAGTATGAAAAACATTGGTTTTTTTGACTGCCTTAAAACATCAGCTTGACTGTGGGCTAAATGAATAGTAGCTTTCAAGATTTCAGGCAATATTAAGATAAAGATGAATGATTTTATTACTTAAGATAGTCAAACTATCTTCAAGGTAACGAGTAACAAGATAAAGGGAAAGTTTCAGAATAAAAGTATGTAGATTTAGAAGGAATATAGTAACACTTCATGTGCTTTTTGTACCCAGTCTCGTAACTGTAACACGTTTTTTTTGACTTAATATTTTGTGTTGAAATTGCTGATCACTGGGTAATTTAAGTGGACATTCATTGTATTAAATTTGATGTATGGATCTGGAACTTACAGTTCCTACTTAGATTTGTAGGCTTCCTGTTGTTTGTCCTGCTGAGAAATATCTTGCTGGTGTAAGGGAGGCGGACAGAATCCTATTCAGCTTTTCCTGTGAACCAGCTGAATCAAGCCGATGTCCTACACGGCGTGGGCCACGGGGTCGTTCCCGAGCAGCTTAAACAGGCCTAAGTTGTGGCTGCCCAGTCTTTACTTCTGCATGCCAGAACTCAGCCTGTGTGATAAGCCTGGTTTAGGAAGCTGCTCCAGGAAAGAAAAATGGGAGGAGGAAAGGAAAGGATGACTTGTTGGGTGCCTCCTGGCCTGTTGCCTGCTCGCCTCAGCTCCTGTGCCAGCGCCGAGGAGGGGCAGAGCTGCTTGCCTAGGCCTGGGCTGGGATGCTGGCAGCTCCTGCGCGCGCTGACCTAAGTGCCCATCGTTAATGGAGCACCGGCAGCTGGCTGAGGAGCGCTGTTCGGGCTCAGTGCTGTAATGCTCTGATTTTAGAGCTTGTCGTGGGTGCAAGGCATGAGCAGAACAAACTCGTACAAGTTAGAAATGAACAGAAATCAAAGTAGAAGCACCTTGGTTCTTTATTTTAGAACCAAGTGCTTTCTAATTTAATTTTAGCTATGCTTGGTCTGTCTTTCTCCCTTTTATTATCTTTGAACCATTGAAAAGCAGACACCAGTAGAAATCCTGTGAAGACAATGAAGGAGATGGTTTTGCAACAGAACACATGAATTTTAACGATTTGAGGACAATGAACCCTTGCAATTTGACTTGTTTACTATGTTCTGACATTTCTCTGAAGACATAAGATGTCAGTAGCTCAAAGTAAAGCCACATTTAGAAAGCGATAGACGATGTTATTGAGATATTAGATTCCTTGTCTTGTAATGTTCTGAGGCAGAAGCTGGCAGTTTAGCATTTCTTCAGAGCTCTTGGGCATCCATATATTGTCTTGATGTGAGGAGTGATAATACCAACGCCGAACATGCTGGAGTAGTTGTTCTCTGCTGGTGAGATGCAGTAACAGTAGAGCATTATGGAGGAGGTGCTATGCAGGACCTAAGCTAATAAACTGAGACAGACCTTTCCCCCCCAGCTTGGGTTTGTGCCAAGGGAGGGGAGAGCTGGTAGCAGGTAGTGAGAAAGGGCCAAGACACAAAAGCAGTAGAGATGGGAGAAGACACAAGAAAGCAGAGATGAGGATGTGAAGAGAAGTACCTGATGGAAGGAGGACTCAACTGCAGAGTTTCCAAACCACTGCTGTAGATTTCATGATACTGGAGATATAATGAGGGTATTTACAATTGTTCCTGTTGTTCCACCAGCTTTAAAGACAGTTATGTTCTTTAAGTAACTTTTCTTGTAGGCGTGGAAGGTCTCTCTGCTTAACCAATTGCCTCTTGGACTACTAGGGAATACATCATTCCAGCTAAAAGATCACTGACATAATGAAATCCTTTAAGTGATTTCATTGTGCGGTGTTTATAAAGAGATGGTTATTCTGGCACATTTGGGGCAGAAGATTATGGAAGTTAAACTTCCAGTAAAACTCCAGTTATGATTCTGGTTATTTTGTAAATTTTTCTCTATCAAATTTTACTGAAATAAAACTTAGTGAATCTTTATGTATCGCAGGCTATAAGCTGGTACCATTTTATTAGAATCAGGGCAGATTGCAAATCTGCAGTTCAGGTGATGTGGATTTTATTGTAGAGAGTGAAAACACTCCTAAACACCATGTGGTCTCATTTATTAGAAGTTATGGCTTGGGAATTCTGTGTCATTCTGTTGTTCTGGGCTAATTGTGATTTAATTGTGGAATTAGGAGTTGGCTTTACCCATCTGTAGCTGCGAACTTTCATTTGCCTGTATGAAGTACCCTTTGTGGTGTTTTAGAACAGACTTTCAAAAGATAACTTTTGTTCCATTTATGAAGTTTCTAAAGTCTACATTAAAAAAAAAACAAACCTAGAAATATCCGAATCTCTGTGAGTGAAGAGGGAGTGCTCATGGGCTGCCTTTCTTTGTAGCAGTGCCTAGGTACTCTAGGAGAGCTGAAATGGGAATTGTCTTCTCTAATGATTCTTCATGGGGAAGATTTCCAGCATAGCTTTCCTCTTGCGAAATTTGAAAGTCCTCAGGGTAAAGCTACTGCATGGAACTAATAGGTCTGAGAAGTAATCACAGAATCACAGAATATCCCGAGTTGGAAGGGACCCACGAGGATCATCGAGTCCAACTCCTGGCTCTGCACAGGACCACCCAAAAACCAGACCATATGTCTGAGAGCGTTTTCTAAAGGCTTCTTGAACTTCAGCAGGCTCAGTGCCGTGACCGCTTCCCTGGGGACCCTGTTTCAGTGCCCGACCAACCTCTCGGTGAAGAACCTTTTCCTAACACCCAGCCTGACCCTCCCCTGTCACAGCTCCATGCCGTTCCCTCGGGTCCTGTCACTGTCACCAGAGAGAAGAGATCAGCGCCTGCCCTTCTTCTCCTCTCATGAGAAAGCTGTAGAACAGTAGATGAATGTTCTACCGACTGATGCTAGAGTAGAAATCCTCATAAGGTGAACCATGCTGCCTGTGGCTGAGAAGCAAGGCATATCTGCGTGAAAGGATGAACACATTATTTGACCCCTAGAGAACAGGGCTGCAATCTAAGGGATCTGACAAGAAGGAACAGTACATCACAGTCTCACATCCGTGCTTCGTTCTTAATGGAGAACACTTAGAGAGGAGGTTGTGGGTTTTTTTTTGTTTGTTTTTAGGAATAGTGAAGGTAAAAGTTGATATCTCTGAATCAGTCATGTTTTTATGAAGTTTGAAAGGTTGGGGAGTTTATGTATTTGGTTGGGGGGAAGCCACTTTAAGCCATCAGTGTAGTTTCCAAAGTTGAAAGATGGGCAACAAAAAAGAAAGAAAGGTGCTGTTCTGCTAGAAGAGGTAACAGCGCTTAGATTCATCCTCCTGTTCTCCAGGATGGAAGGACAAGATTTAAGTAAAACTTAGGGGGTGAGGAAGGGAATGTGAAGGGGAATGGAATAACCGTGGTTTTTAAAGTGGAAACTTGCTTCCTTTCCTGAAACTGTCTTTATTTTACAGCAAGCAAGGGCAGAGCAGGAAGAGGAATTCATCAGTAATACTCTGTTTAAGAAGATTCAAGCTCTGCAGAAAGAGAAAGAAACACTTGCAGTAAACTATGAAAAGGAAGAGGAATTTCTCACTAACGAGCTCTCAAGAAAACTGATGCAGGTAATTGGTTCCTTTCCTGATGTTTCTCCCAGGAGCCTCGGGGCCAAATGGTGGTTGAATTTTTGCTTTTGTTAGTATGACTGCAGTCAGAGGGATGTGGTCATGTTGCAGCTGTTGTAAAGCTGACACTTGATAAAAGCAAAGTACAAGAAGCATAGTGAGGTTTTAATATGTTGCTGTAGAGTTTGCATCTCCAAATGCATACTGTTGAGAACCTAGAAGTTTTTATAGAGATGCAAAGAAATAGATGTAACTTAAAGTAAATGTTAACTGTTTTACTGAATAGTTACTAACTAATTTTAAAAGTTAGTGAAACAAACGCCATTTTTTTCTGGAGTGTATGGTATTTAAAAAGAGTCCTGAAATATTAAACTTTACATATAAAAATGTGCAGTGATGCTTGAAGGTTACCAGGAGACTGTCTGTAAGTTTATCCATACTTTTAACGAAGCTGCTTCTCTTGAATTAAAACATTAGCATGAGTTGGGTGCTAAAAGTAAAAAGTTTAAGATGTTGGAACAATTTATGGCAGAGAAACTTCTTTTGACTAACCAAGCTGCTAATTTTTGGAGAGCGGGCGAGTATTTGTGGGGACTATTGTACACACTTGCCCTTTTCTGATAGATGTGCCAAAGTACTTGCTTTTGGCCTCTGCAGGAGACAGGGCACTAAGTTAGGTGAATTGTTGGTATAACCCACTATGGCTTTTCTCATGTGATTACTTACATGCTTTGTCATGTAAAACTAGTTGAGTTTAAAGAACCTGATCTGTATGTTGTAAGGATTTCTTGTAATCTGCAGCTGGAGACTTGAGACATGCTTAGCCCTGCAGTTAGGAAATGCATTGTTTCTAAACAACATTAGAGCTAATCCCATCAAACACTTTACTTACTGAAAACTGGGACTTCTGTGACTTCATCAATTTAATGCCTAACATCATGTAGTATGTTAAGCATCAAGATAAATTTCCTCGATCTTGTATATAGTATCTCCCCTTGCTATCCTTGAGGACTGATGAGAATACTTCTGAATGAGATTTGCATTTGCTTTCTAAGTCATACATTTTAATAAAAAAATTAAGCAGCAGATGGCAGAAAAAAAAAGGGCGGGTTAGCGAATGTTCTTTTCTAACTGAAGGTGTAGATGTTATAGAAAAAGCCTTCTACTAAAGTCTCTTCCAGTAAAGGAAGAAGTGGTATATTGTGCGGTGTTGTTTGAGTGAAAGGGCTATGTAGAAATAGGTTACAGAAACAGGTTACCTGGGGCCATACTATTACCTTGTGTAGAGCAAAGTAACACTTTAAAAGTAAAAGCTTGAATTACACTTGATTTGGCTGAAGGGTTTTGGACTCATATAATGACCTTGCACACAAATTTGTATTGCACAGGTTCTGCAGTAACTAAATTTCTGTAGCTAGTAATTGCTTAAAATACGCTTTGCTGTTTAAGATTACCTTAGCCTTTTCCTAGACTTCAACTGTCATATAGATTCTGTCTGGAAGGTGAGAGATTGCTTTAAAGCTGTATCTTTAACAGTTCTTAAAATGTTAATATTATACAAAATAGGTTCACACATTGCAGAGAGAAATATAAGCTTGTTGTCAACGTAAAACTACAATTAATTTTTATTCTTTTCTGCTGTGGGCTTTCAGAAAGTATCCTTTGGCTGTTGTCCCAAATTAAGGAAAATTGTAAGCTATCTACGATCCTCAGAATAGCCAAAGGGGTGCCTCATTGTATTGAATGAAATAATTCTAGGGCGGTACGCCATTTACACACTGGAAACCCTTGAAAGGTGTAGCTTCATTCTCACTGTTGAGAGAAAGATTCAGAGAAGCAGGTATATCTGAAGCAGAACGCTGGCATAAACCTGATGAGGTTATTCTAGCCTTTTGTTTCACATCTGGAGAAAATCCTCAGTTTTGGATCCAACGTAGTCCTGTAAATATTATCCAGCTTTCAATAGGCAAGCTGCGAGTTCCTGCTGAAGGAAAGTAACTACATAGCTGTAAATACAGGTAAAATTCTGACCACTGTGTGCTTTATCGAACAGTATCTCAAACTGTATCCTAACACTTCATATCATGTGGCTTTCCTGTAAGTCTCATTCAGCTTTTGACAAATTTGGTCATGCCAAGCAGAAGATTTTAAAAGGTGATAGTTTTTAAATGCACCAGTGTTCAAAACTGTTAGCACTAAAACTGTAATTTTGGTCAGCATTGTTAGGTAGCAGTTTTTGAAAGTCCTTTGTTTTTCACAGTTGTAGGGGCTTATGCATGGCTTTGAGTGACATCAGGAATGAACTCCCAGAATGTTAGTATGCTTTAAATGTGAAAACTATCTGCCAGAGCACGAGCTGCAGCACGCCCCACTGATAGCCTAGCGAGAATTTCCCAGTTCAGCATGATGGGCATTGCTATTATAAAACACTAAGTCACATCGGGTTTTCAAAGTTATTGTAAGAAACTAAATTCAAAACATTCAATATATGCCAGACTGATTCTAAACATACATAGTAGCATGTAAAAGAAAGCATTTTCACTGGAATACTACCCTCTTTCTGTGGCCAGGCTTTCTGGTGGCATACCATTGCTTGACAACAGTTGTTTATAACTGTGGCATTAGCTTTTACTGATTCTACAAGCCCAATAAATAAATGTATGCTTTTGCTAGTTAAATTTCCTTTGATAAGCATAATTTTTGATTTTCTAGACTGAATGTGGTGGAGATGGAGAACATCTGTCTCAATAGATGTTTTGGAGTAAACAAAATCGCATACGTTTTTTATAAGTCTTATATAAATTCACTATAGTTTCCCACATACTTACTCTATATTTTTACCTACCTGGCCAAGTCTCAGGAAAGTTTGGTGCAGTTGTTTTTGTAGAGTCCTCGATTCCTAGTCGTTAGAGAATGGTGGTAGCATTTTGCAGAGTATGACTAGAAATGTGTTTTGATGCAGAATATATTCCTGCAGCTGTGTACGTGGGCCTGTTGTGTTATAGTTTTGAGATTTAAAGAAGTAAATCTCGAAAATTACATCTTTTGTGAAACAAGGCTGCACAAAAGAATAACTGATTTTTAATATTGCTTTAATTTATAAAGTTAATTATTCTTTACATTGTCCAGCAGTCCATTTCAAAATCAAACACAGATTTTTCCATATCCTTATATTTTGGGAAGTGCAAATTGCTCAAAGTACCTACCTGTCCTTGAAAGTAAAGTGCTATGACTTATGAATATAATAGCATAATACATAGTCAGGCGAATTAAGTAATTAGGAAGCTATAGTGAAAGGTTTCTCATGCAAGTCTGACTCTTGACAATTCTTTCAGAAATTATAAGTCTGTTGACATAAGCTATTACCCTTCCTGCTCTCCCAAACATCAGGCGTCAGCTTGACGATGCAAGCAAATAAAAATTGTGCTGAATAAACAGTCAGCTCATCTGTCATGTATTTGATGAGCATCTGGACATAAAGAGGAGGCAAACTGATGATACAAATTTGTTAATAAAAAGGACTTTCAGGATGCAGCAGAGGAGGAACTGGACAACTTTTGGGGGCCAGAATGGTAAAAATAGATTGTTCAGGACAGTATACAAGGTCGTAGTCTGAGAGATAAGTGAGGATTGTTTTTTAAAAGGGAACTTCGCCCATTAACTCCATTATTTCAGGACAACACTTCCAGCTGTCCCAAGGCAGGGTAACACAATAAGGAAGTAAGGCAAGTGTGGTCTTATATTGTATCGGGAAACATCTCTGTAAAGAGAAGCGGATATTACTGTAGTTATATAGGACTAGCCTGAAGTAATGCCTGCGCTCTTCTTGCTGCTAAACTGTATATTTGAAAGCCCACTTCTCACTTCAAAGTATTNTTAAGTAATTAGGAAGCTATAGTGAAAGGTTTCTCATGCAAGTCTGACTCTTGACAATTCTTTCAGAAATTATAAGTCTGTTGACATAAGCTATTACCCTTCCTGCTCTCCCAAACATCAGGCGTCAGCTTGACGATGCAAGCAAATAAAAATTGTGCTGAAGAAACAGTCAGCTCATCTGTCATGTATTTGATGAGCATCTGGACATAAAGAGGAGGCAAACTGATGATACAAATTTGTTAATAAAAAGGACTTTCAGGATGCAGCAGAGGAGGAACTGGACAACTTTTGGGGGCCAGAATGGTAAAAAATAGATTGTTCAGGACAGTATACAAGGTCGTAGTCTGAGAGATAAGTGAGGATTGTTTTTTAAAAGGGAACTTCGCCCATTAACTCCATTATTTCAGGACAACACTTCCAGCTGTCCCAAGGCAGGGTAACACAATAAGGAAGTAAGGCAAGTGTGGTCTTATATTGTATCGGGAAACATCTCTGTAAAGAGAAGCGGATATTACTGTAGTTATATAGGACTAGCCTGAAGTAATGCCTGCGCTCTTCTTGCTGCTAAACTGTATATTTGAAAGCCCACTTCTCACTTCAAAGTATTTGCTGTCTGTCTTGCCCCAAGTCCATCTCTGATCTTGTGTAAATGCCTGCAGTATCTCTCGTACAGTTTCATACACATTTCAAGGTCTATATGACATTGTCATGAAGGTGATGCGTTCTAACACTTTTTTTCCTTCTCTTCAGCTGGCAGCTATAGGTGTATATATAAACAGTTGTTACCATAATTGCATATGGTTTAGAAGTTTGAAAATATTCTCTTACATTACTAAGTAAAATAAACACTTTATCCACTCCTTGCCAGTGGATATTATTGTTAGCAATTCTGTTTTTCAGTGTTACAGTTTCAGCGTTAATCGTTGTGGGGTTTTTTGTTTGTTTTGTTTTTTTCTTTTTTTTTGTTTTGCTGATCAAAACCAGTGAAAAGGAGGAAAAATTTTACCCAATTGTGAGTGACATACCACTAGCAGGTATTTTGGGGGAGTGCTATTACTATTTTCTTCCCACTTTGAATAATAGTCACTTCACTTCCAGTGTATTTATGTTCAAATCAGAACAGAAAATATTCCTGCAGTAGATCTCTCCTGGCTTTACTTGTTAGTCTTCTGATCAGCTAGAATGGTCCTTTGGCTGCGGTTCAAGCTCCCAAGATAGGATTTAATAGATTCTACACAGTGGCTGCAGATCTAACAAGTAAGCCTTATCAGTTCCCATGTGATGCAAATTCCACACGAGCTTTAGAAGAATTGATTTGACAGGAAAGATTGTGCTGTTGCAGCTCAATTTGTTTTAAATAATATGATAATTACATTTGCATATGGGACATGAGAGTAAGAAACAGTATTTGTTGTTAAGCTGGTGCGAGGTACCTTCATATGACCGTACCAGAAGCCTGACCCACTGGACTGTCTGCAAATGCCAGCAGTCCCTAACCACACACTTTGTTAGCAGCATCTGGCTTTAGGCTGAGTAAGAGATTTTGGCAACGTGCCTTTTTGCACAGTTTATTTTGCTAAGTAAATATAAGCTGATTACAGCAACTGGTTTTGTTTTCAATTTTTAGCTAGGTGAAAAGAAGTGTCTAGGTTTTTAATTGAGCAAAATGAAGACTGGTGAAAGCGTAAGCACCTTGAGCTAGGTGGTCATGTGCATGCTGTTTGCTCCTTGTGCGCTTTGGCTGTCTTCAGTCTTAAATTGGAACTGCTAGGTGGGGCGGAGGAGGAGAGGGACTTAGAAAATTGTAAAAATAAATGATGTCCTGTTCATGTCAGAACTGTTTTTTCCAACCAACCAAGTTTGACTCCATTACTGAAGTAAGAAACTTCAAATTTTTTATTAACACAACACAAATAGTGTTTTGATTTCAAAGTGTGAATGTCACTTTTTGTTCTAATGAAAGTATTACTTAGAAGTCCTGCATTTTCTCACACAAGAAAGGAAATGGCTTTATTTCTGACTAGAGAGTTTAACAAAACTTCCTAACCATTTGATCAAGAGTGGCCATGATAGCCTCAGTTACTATCACACTGGAGTCCAGCTGGCTTCCTCAAGTGCATGGGAATTTCCATGAGCTTCAGGAATTTTTGGAGAAAATTGTGTGTGTGTGTGTGTGTGGTGTTTTGTTTTTTTTGTTTTTTTTTAACTGAATGGAGTAAACTCGATTATTTTAAATGCTATTCTGGTGTTTATTTTAGTGTGTGAAAAACGAAGTCTCAGTACTGATAAGCCCTGAAAATACAGTTAGACTGCAAACTTCTTCCATATGTATGTTGCCAAGCCGTTCCTGTCTGTCTAGTGCTCTCTCCACACTAGCATTTCTGCTCTGAGTCTTCTATCAGCCTACATGTACAGATTGTTTTGTCTCCAAATAGCAGCAAAAGGAATTGAATTAATGAGCTAATGAATTTTAGCTTGTTAGAAAATTATTCTTCACTATGGATACCTAGCAACCTTAACTTGTGTCCATGACTGTGAGGTATGTCTCCAGGTGTTCTTCACAGAGTGCTGGAGAGAGCCATTGCCACCTTACCATTTAAACAGAATTATCATATGTGATACCCAGAAGAACTGGTGTAGAAAATAAGCAGGTGGAAGAAAGCGTCTGCAATTTTTGTTGTGTGGCCAGAGCACAGTGTAATTACACCACTGTCTTTTGGTGACATGAACTTTTCAATAAGTCAAATTCATGTGCTCGTATCATGGTGACAGTCACTGTTTTATCCACAGGAAGACTTGAATCCTTGTCTCAAAGGGATTCCACTGTGTTTTGTCATTTAATACTAGAAGTGACTATTCCATACCATAATTTATGTTAAATTGCTTTTTATTTCCTCTAGAGAGCTTTGAGAGTAAAGATTTTTTTCACTGGAACTATTAAATTTAAAAATTGTTCTTGAAAGTTGATAACACTGCTTTAAAATAAACAATGTCTTTGTCATCAAAATCTTTTGATTCTTGCTAGCCTAGGAATAGAAGTGAGGGTTTTTTTTGGACTGTCCTTATTGCACAATATTTTCAGCAGTATGACTTCCGTCGTGGTTTTAAATTTTCAGCGCCAGAGAGAAGGATGTGCTAAGACCTGCATTTTATGCTTTGGGTGCTCAAGATGATGCATTTAGGTTAAAATTAATGCTTTTGTAAACATTACAATATATTTTCTACTTTTGAAATGTCTGTAATTGTTTTATGTGCGGTATATGTCTTTTGATTTGACTTTATTAAATATTTGGAAATAAAGTTTATTTCTATTTGCTTTATAAATTGAACGCAGTTTAAAATGTTGTCTTTTGAAAGACTGTTGGGTGGGTTGTGGATTTTGAAGTCTTTTTAGAAGAATTATTGGTAGAGAATTTAATCTTCAGAAAAAATCACCACGTAAATAAATGTATAAATGGTGCATTGATGTTTTTATACTTTCGTGTGTTTAAAATACTTCCATGTCTCCTAAATTTTTAGCTACAGCATGAGAAGGCTGAACTGGAGCAGCATCTAGAGCAGGAACAGGAATTTCAAGTGAACAAACTGATGAAGAAGATTAAAAAATTGGAAAATGATACAATTTCAAAGCAGCTCACCCTGGAGCAGGTAATTCCTTACTTTCAGAATTAAGACTGTAAAACAAAAACAAGGGATTCAGACAAAATCTACTTATTTTGTATTAGGTTTGACTTCATTTATAAGTCTGTAAGAAACTGAACAATATCAAGAATATAATCAAAAAAAAAAGTAACTTGCAGTCAAAGCAATACATCATTAACAAAATTTATTATGAAAAGCTTTGATTTTTTTTTTTCCATGGCCTTTGTAACTCCTAGTACTGTTAATGCAGGCCTTTATGTCTACTGGACAGCTGTGACTATTTTGCAAATGCAACTTACTTTTTTTTTTATAAGTTATGCTTCTTTTTATTGTTTGTCAGCTTCCACTATCATACTACTGTTGAGAAAGACTGCCATTTCTAATAGCAGGTAAGCAAGACAGTAAGCCATATATGTGTGGTCTAGTTGTGCTTTAGGTCACCTTTTTTTGGCAGGTTGGATAAAACAGGATTCAGTTGTCAGATGTCTGCTGTGCGTGTATTCACAAAGATTTGAAATTAAACTGCGTCCAATTCCCGTTCTCCCTAGAGAGAGCAATGAAGATTAGAGATAAAACACCACTTGTTTTGGTCTTGTTTCTACTGGAAATTTAGACTTAGGGATTGCTCCCATGTTAAATTTTAGGCATGTGCATCAAAGTATCTCAGCAGCATTAGTAGGAGTCCTTTTGACTTGAAAGCAAACTCATGAAAAACTACAGACTTGTTAAAGAACTTCAATTTTCCTGGCTTGTGAAATTCCAGTAATTTTGAGTGGTGTAAATATAGTACATTACTCCTGAGAATTTGTTTGCTTTTATCAGCAAATATGTAACTTTTATGTTGCTGATGATCTGAAATTCAGCTTGTTTTTTATTTGACTCTCATTTCAGTTGACATTACAGGTAAATTAATTAATAGCTAGCTTAATGATGAAATGGGTTTTCTCAATTCTTTTGCTAACATTCCATACAGAGAGGTCTATGGAACAAAATAAAACAAAGTAGGAAGATGTTGCCAGCAAATCCTTAACCAGCATGGAAATTAATGACATTGAAATAACTCTCTTAGCCACAAGGTGGTGATGGTGGCCACATAATGAAAATTGAAATGAATGCAAAGTAAGATTGCAAATTAAGCTGTTTTAGTCTTTGAAATACTAGCATGAGACACAGCTGGAATTTTAATAGTATTTATTCTTGTATTGTTCTGGACACACAGACTTGTGAAGTCATAACATTTGAAACTTTTTGCTACATTTGAATATCAACAATAGACTTTTTAAAAAGTATGGAAGCTCAATGGTGAGTTGCTTAGTTTTGGTGATATCAGGTCTTTCTCTCAAATATCTGACCTTGAAAGCTTACTTCAATTATGAACTTGTTAAAGTAGGCTTCCAGTTTTACTGTGAAAGTCTGTGTGTATTTAAATGTAATCCAATATATATCTTTGTTTCCTCTTGCAGTAAGATACAATAAATTTCCAGTTACTTTGAACTTCAGCATGCTTTCTTGGGGCATATTCTATACCTAGCAAGAAGCAACCAAAAGTTATGAGCAGAGCAATTTTGCCTTTATTGTACACATAGGAAATTAAGGAGGAGAGATTGCCACAGCTTTTCAACAAGAGCCGTGTTAAACAGGACTTGGAAGGAGTACTTCAGGAACGCTTTGAAAATAGTCTCCTGGAGCTGCATTACTTGCAGCTTTGTCTGCATGAGATCTATCACTGTAACCAGTGATCAGATAGTTATAACATGTTCAGTAATTATTATTTTTAAATGTGGAACATGAATTAGCTATGCTTTGATTCCTTCCTCCTTCGCTTTCTCTCATCTGAGCTGCTTATGGCACAGGTGATCAGTAGGTAGCTGGTTTGTAGCAGTGATGGTTATGCAGAATCTTATTCCTTATCTAAAAAATTAGGTTGCATCTTAGGTCTCAAATGTGACCTGACTTGACTTCTTTGAGACAGCTTGAAGCGGCAGAACGTTCTTCTCTGTAGGCTAACGGTGAAGAAATTTGCAACGTGTGACTATTTCATAAACTGAATGTTTTAGTTAAAATGAGCAATAATGTTCTTCTGTGTTATAGTTCAATGATTTGATAGGAAATACAATAGCTGCCAGTTTTGTCCTACAAAGGTCAAGTATATCTAGCCTTGCCGTTACCTTTTTAATTGCTTTGCTGTTTCATACAGTACAGTGGGTAACTGAAAATGATGCAGTTAGAAGGTGATAAATAAGAATTAAGCTGCTAATAATCATTTCCTATGTCTGCTTCTTTGAGAGGAGAAGATCATGAAATGTGAAGTCTTCTCAGAAGATATTCTTGGAAAGCAGCAAAGAATTAAAGATACAAACAGGGAGGGGCAGATGAGAAGCCAATAAGTGAAATTTGGGATAGTGGGACTAGGCAGAAATCATACTCAACTTTCACAGGTTTGGAAGATCTCCATCATTTTAGGAGGGAACAGTTATACTTGTTAGTAAGTTGGCAAGAAGACTGAAGAAGCAGTAATCCAGGAATACACATACAATGGATATTTTAGCTTCATTTGAAGTAAAGTAAGTGTTAGAGAGATGAGGAGAAACACAATTGGGTGGTGAGGAAGGTTAAAAGGGATTTTTCTCATGCTCTTAAGGGAAGACTAAGGTCCAAAACAATAAGCAATACTTCCTCACCTCTATTGTGATGATCGAAATTAAATGATATTTGGAACATAATTTTGAACCCATGTAAAATGACACTAGTATCGACAGAGCTGCTGGTTTGGTCTTGAGATAAGGTCCCATCCTGTTTTATTTTGTTCAAAATATAATCAAGTTACAAACAAACTCACTGACTAGCGCTAGACTTCATTTCAAAGTACGCCTGAAATCCCGACACCAGGAGGAACTGGGAAAACACTCGATCAACAAAGGAGGATACTTGTTTCCAGTATGTTCTTGTATTACTGGAAGAGTGTAGTTTTAGATCTCTTTCACAATCCAGCTTCTTTGGTGTTTCATCAGACCACATCTGTCAGCCTTCAGGGTACAACACATTTGTGGCTCATTCATCTCTTGTCCCTGATGATTTGACCTTGTCGTTGTGCATGCTCACCTACATTCACATGCGTAATTAACAGACTCTGCTGCCTTGGTGATGGTTGCTATAATATTAAGTGTCATCTTAGATTTTTCAAATCAGGGGTTATAAATAATTCACTTAGTCTCTAAATTCCCTTGTGCTCTTTTTCCTACCATTAAATGAAATAGCTGTACTTTCACCAGTATGTCTTCGTATTCTTGTTTGGTGCTAGATCAATAATGTAGTTGTAAAAAGACAACGAAGGGTCAGATCAGGTGAGTCTAAACCATACTGCATTGAAGTGATGCAAAAACCATTGCTGCAGAACGTCATCTGCATTCAAACCTTCTTCATCGTGTTTATACAGATAGCTGTCTGATGTAGCGAAGATCTGCGTGTTGGTCATATAGGAGCAAGATATGCAGATTCCCAGAATGTTTTGTGTACTTTCTTCCCTCTGAACTCAGTCAGCCCCAAGCACTGGCCAAGCTGGCTATTGAGCTGTGTCCAAAGGCAAAGTGCCGTGTCTCTCCAGGGGCTGAGCGCTTTGCCTTTGTACCGCTCCTGCGGGCAAGGCAGTGGCAGTCAGTATACAAATTCTCATCCCTTGCGTGAGACTGAAGCATGTTGCTCCTGACTTCTGTGTTATCGAAGTCTAAATAAATTCCCTCAACTATTAATGTACATCTAGAAAGGCAGACGTGGAAAGGTTGACTAAACTGTTTTTTTCCTAATTGTGTTCCCTATTACCCGTCAATATAAGTGTATTTTTACTTGCAGTATCTAATTACCCTAAATTTTGAAGAGGAAGATCGTGCACTCATTAAACTGTTATTGTTACATTAAGTGCATAAGTGTAAATTCTATTTGGTTATCTCAGTATGAATTTAGTGGTTAGAACATACAGCCCTTATGGATTTAGATGCTGTAATAACACTTCAGCCATAGTGATGCAACAGGCGTGCAAGGAAATCACTTAATCTGTTTTCAGTCTTTCTATTTTGTAATGTGGGCTTTTTTGCCTGTTGGGAAAGTGGTGAGTGGTAACCACGGCTTGGCTGGGAAAAATACCTCCATGGTATTTTCCATCTGTAAAGGCACTGATCATCACATCTGTTTTGTTATTGCTAACTCCTGGAGTTCAGCTGCCAGTGTTACTGAATAAGATCAGCTGTGCTTCTTAATATTGTATTGTATTCTTATTCATAGTTACATGGTGTTTGTACTAAAATACTAATAAGAACAGATTTTTTTTCATGTATGGTACTGTTATATCCACTTTTATTAGCTTATAATAGAATCAAGTATATTTTTTTCCACACAGTAAGTGAATGTGAATAATGTCAAGTGTTGTCTTCTATAAAGCCTTTGCTAAGATAGAAATCGTTTCTGCTAGTAAGGACTGATACTGTATCACTGAAGGCAGTTCACATAATTTTTTCTTCATTTTTGCTGTTTTGCACTTTATCTAACACAAGGCAAACATGACTTTTCTTCTGTTTCTGGCTTACATAAGTGTGATTCTTCCACTAAAAAAGTATGACATTTTTCAAAGGAATAAATGCTTATGTAGTGGACCGTAAATTCCAT
This sequence comes from Chauna torquata, assembly GCA_013399475.1. Lineage (NCBI taxonomy): Eukaryota > Metazoa > Chordata > Aves > Anseriformes > Anhimidae > Chauna > Chauna torquata. The sequence continues at coordinate 96,765 of VXAL01000585.1, read as the reverse complement.
TTGAACTTCAGAGACTTGTGGAAAAGCTGAATAGGTTTGTCATATCATCAGTGACCATGTGTCCAGGTTTCAAACTCCTCTTTATTGGCCAGCAGCAACAAGTTCCGTGTGGAAAAATGTCTGTTAAGGTGACGACAATTGTGCAACTCCTGAATCTCTTGAATTTTTCACAGATTTATCTCTGTGACCAGTGTGTTTTGCCTGATTTTCGTCTCTTCTTTGCATTCTCCTTGCTGTCCTACAGCATCATGTGAAAGTCTTATCTTTCCCGCAAGAGTGATCTTTCCTAGTGACAATTCCTTGCAAAAAATGTATTCCCATTGTTTTAATTGATTGTTTTCCTCTGCAGCTAAGACGTGAGAAGATTGACCTTGAAAATACTTTGGAACAAGAACAGGAAGCACTAGTGAATCGTCTTTGGAAGAGGATGGATAAACTTGAAGCAGAAAAACGGTTTGTCTTGTTACACTGTTTGTTACTGTGGGAGATGAATCATTTAATACTTAACCTTCTGGTTTAAGTACGTTTGTCTGTCATGCAGGGGCTGTTTAACCTAGGAAAACTTGGAGGTTAACACAGTTGTGAAGCTCCTTGGTTGCATGATACCGCATGCTCGAGTGCCTAAGCTAGATGAAACTAAGTAGTGTAAAAAATGACCTAGGAAAGTTTGAAGGAATTTGCTGGATTTTTTTCAACTACTGATAAACTGTCTTTTAAAGTTTCTGGTTGGGGTCAGCTTTCTGTTCGTGGCCCCGAGAAAATAATATGGTATTTTTGTGTATTCATTATGTGAGAAGCTCTTGGTTTTTTCCTATCTGCTTGAAGAAAACTTCATCTTTTTCTGAGTGGTATGCACTCATGTCATTGAGACTTCCCACTGCTTCTTCAATAGAAAATAAGATGGGTGCTTTATATTCCTGGGAAAGCTAAGATTAAAAATATGTATTAAAGCGACCCTCTCTTTGCCATATTATAAGAACTCTGCTTTGTGGGCAGTAAGGGAGAAGAGGTGACCAATTCCTTGTTTCCTACTACATGTTTTAGGAGAGTTACGTTACTGTGACTCTGTGAATCAAAGAGACTGGGGACGTGGAAAACACCCTAGCCTATATGAACTGTGGTTTTGTAGTTTTATTTTACAGAGCCCTGCTGTGTGGAAGGTGCTCTGAGGAGCTGCATTTAATATTGAACAGTTGTAAATCTATATTGGATGGGCCTTTGGTAGGATTTTTGCACATCTTAGATTTAGAGCTTTTTTTAAGCCAAACCATTTCTGGTTTAATTTATCTCAGACTGGGTGCCTTCTTTCTGGGAGATATGGTGGAGTCGTAGACCATGCTTTAGTACCACGTTGTATGGTATGTGTGAATACCGTGCCATACAAAGAGCTGTGCTTGCATAGTACTGTCACTGCTCTTGAGGGCAGACTTGGATTTGGCAAGTCAACATGCTTCTGGTGAAGAGCAGTTTCATGCTTTCAGGCTGAAAAATACATGTTAACTTCAAAAATATTAATTAAAACATTAATATGTACCATGTGCTTGTTTCATTATAAGAAATGATCATTACTTCTGAATTTACAATCAGGTGTTCGAGGTATTTGAAACTTTGACTGTACGAAAAGAACAATATGATGAGAAATACTTTCCTATTTGGAGATATTTTAAAGGAGGATAATATCTGCTTCAGAAGATGTCTGTGAAGTTTTCTCTTTTGCTAACGGTGAAATGCAAAAAAGCATGTGTTTTACCATAGATAAACTTCCCTGATTTTTTCATCTTGAATGTTCTTCCTCTAAGAATGTAAATGCAAAAACTCGGAAGATTAATTGACTTTGCTTGAAAAAGATTATGGGGAATAAGCATAGCTTGAGTATAAAACTGAGGTAACTGTAGTTCATAACTTGTTTTTCCCAAACTGTATGCAGAAATATTTGGCAGTGTCAACATCTGAATATTTTAGAAAATCCACCTCTCCTTGGACAACAGATTTTACCTTTTCTACTTTCAGTTACAAAAGAAAGCATTATAAATCCTCCTGAAGTTCTCCCAAACAAATGCAGTAGTTAACATAAATCTTACATACCTGCCAAAATCCTTGCAGTGGCTTTCTGGGGAGTTTAAGGGGTTTACTTTTCATTAAAATTGAAGGTAAAGTTTAAGCTATTTTTCATTCAGAATTTTGCAGGAGAAATTAGACCAGCCAGTATCTGCTCCACCATCACCCAGAGACATATCAATGGAGATAGATTCCCCAGAAAATATGATGAGACATATCAGATTTTTAAAGAATGAAGTGGAGAGGTTAAAGAAACAACTGAGGGCTGCACAGTTACAGCGTGAGTAAACAACTTGTTTTAAATCTTTCTAAGTCTGAGTAATGTAAGATTTTTATATAGACTTTCATGAGTTTAAATTTAAGATACAAGTCAAAAATAGGAAGAAAAGTTTGGACTAAACTTCATAATTGCAGTATTATTGCTCATTAATGTATTTATACTGCAGTTTGTTGGTTTTATGGTTGATTTTTTTTTTTCTTTACTAGAGTGGGAAAGAATCACCAAATATTTCTTGACTATATTTGGGTCAGAAAAAATGTTTCTATCATCTTTTTTTTCCAGAGACTTATAGCAGTATTTCAGCACACATTCTTTAAAACATACTTAAGAATTACATTTTAACAGTCTAGAAAAAAATTAAGAATTGCTCAAAAGAATAAACAGCTAACAAAATGAAGTTCAGTTGTATATAAGAATTTCATCTAATGGTTGCAGCTACCTTTAGGTAGTTGTAGCTTTGCTAAAGACATAATTTTTCAAGCAGCTGATTTGACTTCATGGTATAGCAAAACAAGTAATCTTATTTCGTTCTTACTTAAATAAGATCACTTTGAAGGTGGACAGAATAAGTAATTGTGCAGGAGTCTGTGTGTTCCTGTTTTGGGAAGTGTTGTGGAGCCTCGTCCAGAGGTGGACAGCCTGCTTTTTGCTGCCCCTCTTGAGGGGAGGGAAGGTGGGTCTGAGCACGTGTTTTAGGGTGGCAGGAAGGTCACTTGTGCCTTCCTCGACCTGCAGTGCCATTCTGCCATCCCTTCATCCTAAATCTAAAATTTCTATCTGTGGTTTGGCAGTTCTGCCTTTTTTGATAGCGCAGTTTCTGGTCAGTAGTGTTATATTTTGACTGATAGATAAGGAGGTACCTAACTACTCGGACAGGAAGATTTGCGCGAGCAGGAAGCAGGCATTACTGCCCCTCTGTGGTGCTGGTCTTGACAGGCTAACTGCAGTATTTCAGCCCCTGCTTAGAGAAATAGCTCGCCAGAGGCAGCGGCCTTCCTTACGGGTAGAGATGGTGCGAGAGTGCTCTTGTGCAGAGGCCTTGTGCTCAAGTTTGTGGTATTATTAATTCGTGTCAGTTAAAAGAAGATAAGGACTGCTAATCTTTGTACTTTCCAGTTCTGCACTGTAGCCTTCACTTACTGAACTTCAGAATGAGAGCAAGGCCTTAGATTTAAAGTACTCTTGGTACAAATCCGGCTTAATTAATTTCATTTCGCATTTTCTTTATTATTTTCAAGTAGTTTGTCTTTGAAATATTGTAATTTAGAGTAAAAATTTTGAAGCAGTTAAGTTTAAATTCTCATGGAAAATGAGATTTAGAAGTACTCTTTTCTGTTGTGAACAGGTTAAACAGAGCTGCACTATGGATAGCAATGCTGATAGAAATTGTGGATTTATTGGTTTATGGACTGCCTGCAAGCAGAAGATGAAATTGAAATACACTTTTTTTTCAGGAGGAAGTTTGGTGTTTGCAATATGTGGTCGTTTGAGAACCTTTACTATTATTCATAAATCCTTACTGAAGTCTGCTTACTAAATTCTGATTTTGGTATTACATTTCATTTTCCTAAAACACTTATTTCCAATCTAGGAACTGTTCTGGTATAATAATAGCTGTAAATAAGTGATACTGTTATATTTAGAAGTGGTATTTCCCCTGAAAAGAGACAAGCCGTGTATATTTGATAGTTTGGGAACGGTCTCCTAAAATAGGAATATTCTTTTGATTGAAGGGTGCAGCATAAAGAAATGATCACAAAGAAGGATGGATCGTAATTTTTTTTAAACACCAAGGAATTCACTGTATACTTGATCAAATATTAGAAAACCTCACAAAATACATTGTGTAGTAAGTCTTCATCGAATGTTCTATTTTATTTAAATAATGTGTCAAAAAGCTGCATAGCTTTCGATGATATACGTTAATCACTTAAATGGTCTTGTAAAAGGCTTTTAAAGTGATGTTTGCTGAACTTGTTTTAGAGTTTCAAACTGAAATTGTCTTTTGATGTAGTGAATAAACGACTTGTTTTAATATCGGTAGATGTCCTGCCAGCCTATCTCTATGATGAAGTCTGATTGAATGCTTGCTATGGAATATTTATAAGATAGCAATTTAATACAAGTTTGAGTATTTTGTGTTTCAGAACTTGTTTTGTGCTTCCTCCCTTGAAATGGAAATATACCTTTAAAATTATTTCTTTGCTGTTACAGTAAAATTTTGGTAGATGTGCAATAGCAGTACTTTAATGGAGCAGGAATCGTCGTACTACTTTATGGTTTTTATTTTATTATTGTCTTTATGACTTTTTTCTCTGCTTTTCAAATTCATTTAAGTAAATGCTTGAAACTTGTTTAGCTTTTTATCCTTATTTACAAAATTGCTGTCAGATAATAGTTTATTTTAGTAGCTGCTGTTACGAATTAGCCTTTGACCTAATAACTTAGTGGTGAGAATTTTGAGTGATCCATCCTGAACATTTTCTACACCCTCATTCTTGAAGTATTGAGGTAAAATCAGGCGCAACATACGTGCCTGTCTGTGAAGTGGAATTTTAATCAAATTTTAACAGAATTCTGAATTTCAGATTCAGAGAAGATGGCACAGTACTTAGAAGAGGAGCGACATATGAGAGAAGAAAACTTGAGGCTTCAAAGAAAATTACAGAGGGAAATGGAGCGTAGGGAAGCGCTCTGCAGGCAGTTGTCAGAAAGCGAATCCAGCTTAGAAATGGACGATGAAAGGTGTGTATTTTCTAGCCATCCAGATATGTTGGCACTGAGCTTGTTAATCAACACTCATGTTTTTTTTAATATTATAGAATGAGTACTCACAGAAAGAACTTACATATGGGTTTAATATATATATCAAATTTCAATATGGTCCAGGAGTATCTTTAGTAGAATTATATCAAACTTGTGTAGAATTTGGATTAATTATAACAGTGAAAAATAAAATAGTTGTTTCTGAAGATTGTTTAGGGTTCTGATAATGTATACTGAAGTAAATATACCTGTGCAGTTGAGCTTCAAGATGATTAAATCATAGTACCTTTGTTTTTCCCCTAACTTGGTAACTGCAATGAGTTCTGTGAGGCAGGAACAATATCCTTACTTGGGACAATTTTTCTTTTGCAGAAAATAGAATGTGTTCTGCCACATCCAAAGGAATAATGTATAAAGCATTAGAGAGAGGAAGCATTTCCAGAGCTAGTGGGTTGTTCTTATTGTCCAAAACATAACATCCTTGATTTCTCTCTTTTCTTCTGCAAGAAGTGCATTGCTTGCAGTGACCTTACAGATAGTCTTGAATTTTTTCATGGTTTTATATGATGCCTTTTGTTTTCTCACATCATAGTGATGATAGTGTTATATCTTGAAAGAGGTTTTAAGTATGCTTTGAATAAAACATTCTTTTTTCTTATCAAATGCTCATTATTTTCTTGTACTATTCTACATTATTTTGGATTTTAGTGGTACTTTTAACAAAAAAAAAAGTCAGCCTGTGATGTGTATTCTTCTGCTATTGAGCTGCTGCTTCTTGGGTTATCAGTGTGTTTGTTATGAGACATAATTTACCAGAAAACAAAGTACCAGATATTTTGTTTCAAGGAGTGCCCTTAAAATTCAAGGTAGTGTTTTCATTTTAATGAAATACTGGCCAACTGATGTGTATTGCAATAGCATCTAGTATTACGATATAGTGAATACTGTGTAAATTGGATTGTTGTTAGAAACACAGGATTCTGGTGTTCAAATCTAATTCTATTAGCCTAGTCTTTTCTGACAGTATTTACATTATAATAGAAATACGGTCAAAATTGATATTTATATGAATTATCAGTATTCATTCAAAAAAAATGTGGAGTATCCTAACCTTTTTTTCAGTCTTTTGTAGGTAGTGGTAGTAATAAAATATAGAAAAAAAAGCTAAGAAAAGTCACTGTCACGTTCATTTTTTTGGTACTACAAAGGCATTACAGAATCACTCCAAAACAGATATTTGCGTTGTAAGTAATATGAAGTAAATTGAAGGAGGAAGAGGCAGGTGTTAGAGTGGTGTTAGAACTGTGTGCAGTAATGATTTTAAAATGTGAATTTGTCAGCTTACTTTGTCTTCCTAAAAATTATCGTGCTGACAGATCAGTTATCCAGGTTTTTCAGTTGCACAGTTAGCTGATGATACTTATTTTTTGTAGATGAAGATGCTTTACTGAATTCAAAATACACTGCTCTTCCAAAATTTCCTACTCCTGACTAGCAGTAGCCTTGTTTTCTCAATCCTCCATCTTATTCTCTTCAGTAATAGGGAAATTTCTAAAACCAAGAAGCGTACTAATGGTGTGCTGCTCTTCCATATAATATAATCCAGGTGTAGTTAGGATGACTTACAGAAAATTGTCTTCATGTAGAATAAAATAAGATTAAACCACAGAGATCATTGCCTTGCTGTAATACACGTATTGTCTGCATTACAAGTTACTGTGTGTTATAGAAGTAGCCTAGTCAGTTCGGTTTTGCTTAACCCTGCCATTGGTAGCTCTTTGGAAAACTTATATTTAAGTAAACTCTAATTTGCCAGCTCTTGTTCTCTATTGCAGCTACCATTATTACCTTATCTACCCAAGTTTAAACCAACTTCAGCATCACTACAACGTACTGCCTCTGTTAGGTGTTGCGGCTTAGTGACTCTGAATATCATGGTTAAAAATTAATTGGATGCAGCATGAAAGCATGTATCAGATTGAGTTCTGTGTGCCAGTTCTTAAGCAAAGTAATAACTTTTGTGAGTTCTATTGAATATGAATATTTTTAATGCTACTCCACTTTTTTTTTTTGTTCCTGTGATATGAAAATAAGTGTAGCTACTAAGAATTTCTGAGCAGTGCAATGGTAGAAGGGGAGACAAGTAAGAGTCAGAGGACATTTAGGAAGCTAATTTTATGTGCTGCTTTGCTGCATCCAGTAAAGAAACACAGGTAAATGTAATAATATTCTGGGTGCAGTGATGTACAGCTCTATGTACAGGAGGGAGTGAGCAGGGGAACCTCTAGTCTAGACAGTGACTGAAAAATCTACAGGGAGAGTACACAAGCAAGTCAACCTAAAAGCATAGTGCTGTGGGGAAAAAAAAAAGAAAAAAAAATGCATAAACTTATTTCTGCGATGTAAACAGTGAGTGGCAAGTAGGACTAATTGTTATGATTCTCATCTCCTTTTATATTCAATAAGACTAGCAGCTGATGTTTGTGAAGAAACTTCACTATATTCAATGAAGAAAGTACAAATCAATGCCACTAAATAGTTACAGGTGGGATAAAAATGCCACCTGTTTATTTTACCAAAAGTAAGTATGGGAGTCGTCTTGCTATACAGCTTACAAGTACCTTTCATATGTGAAAGTGCTGCATTCAAAATGTCTCTCTGTTTCCGTGGCAAAAGACATGATGCCTTAATGTTGAGACTAGACAGATTCAAATAGGAAGCAGGGCTGTGAGGCTGACCAGCTGTTGGAACACATTATCAGTACTTTGATGGCTTTTCTCCCTTTTTTGTGATTTCAAATTAGTGCTTGAATGCCCTTCTGGGAGATTCACTCCAGCTGGACAAGCTATTGAGTTCAGTGTAGAAATTATATGTAAAATGGAGGACTGTAGCATAGGTCAGATCAGTTGACATGATTTATACCTTTGCCCTTAATACATACTATTCCAATTGTGCACAGCTTGTATTGTTTTAACTGCAAATGACTAAGGTGAGTCCAGCTATTTCCATGGAAAGCTAAGCCAGTATTTGAATGCTTAGCTATGAAGAGAGTGTTCTTATCATGGCTTCCTAGAGGTGACTGGTCCTACACCAACCTGATGTGATTCTTATGGGAATTGAAAATGCACAATGAAACATTAAAGGCATAGCATGTTTTAAAAGGTTTAATCTAATTATTCTTTACCTTTTTTTTGTCAGATATTTTAATGAGATGTCTGCACAAGGATTAAGACCTCGCACTGTGTCCAGTCCTATCCCTTATACACCCTCACCAAGTTCTAGCAGACCTATATCACCTGGTAAATATTTTACCCAGTTTCTAAAATTTTTGTATGCATCACATAATAATGTGCCCTAGGTCAATAGCCCTTCAAAGCTAGTCTGGGGGAAAAGAGTGTCATGAATGTAAGAATAGTTTTGCCTTAAATTTATTCTAGTGCAGCATGTGTTTTGGATGGTTCTGTTTTACATTGTGATCAAATATTGCAGGTCAGTTCAGTAGTTATGTTTTGAACCCTGCATCTTCCCCCTACTACCCCCCTCACTGAAGTTGCCCAGCTGGATGCATAGTTCGAGTAGATTTCCAGACTCTGGCGACAAACTAGTAGTGAGACTGCTATTGTGCTTTGAATCAAAACTTCTTATAGAAATCTAATGTTGAACATGTTGGAAAAAAGTTCATTTCTCTTTAGTAGAGGAGTGGCTTTTGTACTTCTGCAGATTTCTGTTGCAAAGCAATAACAATAAAATTAAAAATTTGTCTCTAGTCCGTTGTACAACAAAGGCAAGCTAACCTTTTCTGAGGATAATAACTGGATGATACAGTCTTTGGAATTTCAGAAGAACCTGAATGGATTACACCTGACCTTAAATTATTGAATTTTTAATTACTGAATATATATTTAAGTTAAAGAAAATGTATTTGTGTTACTAAGACATTTGTTGACTGACTTAAAATCCCTTAAAATTGCCAGTGGACGTTCATCATAAGTTGTTAGCCATGGATGTTGTCTGGTGAGCACAAATTCACTTGTACTTAGCAAAGTGAATCCTGCATGCCCTGCTTGCCCAGGTTCACCTTTAGAACCTGTCAGACAGAGTCCTACAATAAAGGCAAAGGAGATGTGGTCTATAGCGACACATTCTGCAAGATGGAATTTAGACACTTTGTTATGCAGGTCTGCTGGAACGTATAAAGTGTTTAAACTCTTTAGTTTTCAGGATTGACTTTAGTTTTTCAGAAAGACTCAAAATAGTTTTCAGCCTCACGTTGGTAAAAGAGTAAGCACATACACGCATAACTCAGTGTTAGCAATATGAAAGTTTAGTTTTTTAAGAAGTTTTTGGAGGGTTCTGAAATGAGCCAAATCACTTGGCTTTGAATGTTTTGCAAGACATATTACCACAAAAACGATATATGCTTTCTTATCCTTTGCCTGTAACTGGGTATACTGAAATGCAGTCATACTAACTGTTCTGGAGCAACTACTTCGGATGTAAATACCATGTGTAGCCTTCATAATAATCCAATATTCATCTGTACATTCTGTCTGTAGTCCACATGGTGTTTATAATAATAATAAAAGGTGTGTGTGGCAGAAATTCTCTGGCAATTTACGATGAGCTTGCATCCTAGATTGCCTAGAAATGCACTCGGTTCAGATGCCTATGTGTCAGTGCAGGAGTACTCTTTTGGTTTGTTGTTCCAACACTGGGACTGTGGCACTTTACTTGTTTGCTGTGGGCTGTTGGGTCAACTGCCTCTGCTGATGGGAGGCAGAATCCTGCATTCCCATGGGAATTACATCCCCCAGGCAGGGGATGCTGCAATGCAGTCTGAAATGGAGTTGAAAATAGCACAGATGAAGTGATCATTTCTAATGGAGTTCACAATTTTGGTAATGTTTCTACAGTAAATGTTCCAGCCTAACACTTCTGCACAGGCAGCTATGTTGCTCTCCTTCACGTCTGAGAAGTTAATGTCCATGGTTGGATAGTTTCAAACTTCAGAAAAATAGAAACAGCAGTTTGCTAGAGAACTAATGAGATCAATAGGGAATTTCATACAGCTGTTTGGTATGTATGAATGCAGTATTTAATAAAAACAAATAGTTTTTGAGAGTAAAGTAGTACAGTAGACATTGCAAAAAGTATCAGCACGGAATAATACAACAGCGAATATTTTGCATCAAGTTATATGACTTGGCCTGTTTCTTTGAGGAAATGATATGCCTGAATTTGTAGAGACATAATTTGAAACCAGTTAGAAATGCTGTAATTTTATGTGGATAGCCAAGTCAGGTTTGATGGGTCAGATTCTGGCTCCTGAATCCTGGAGCCTTTTGTGCTTGTGTGGCTTGAGATGCTGCTTTTGAGGACTCCTTCAAGCTGAGATACTGCTGCGATTTATAGCACAGTGCATGAAACTGAGAAGACTGTGGATGCATTGCTACTCCTAGGCAGCTGGGGAATGGTTGCTGTAATTACTGGTTAGTCTTATGTGCAGATAGACTGTTGTATGCGTTGCTTTTGCAGCTAGGCAAGATAGATATTTCAGGCTGCAGAGATGTAGACGAGCTACCTTGGATGTACATGCTTGGATGTTATCGCTGCTTTGATTGACGTGTGGACTTGCATTTAAAAAACTTTCAGAGCTGATTTTATTCCATATCAGTCCAAAATCGTAACGTTGCAAAGATGTCCTCAAGTGTATTTTTACTTTTTATTGTTCTGGGCTCTTTTCTCTGACTTGCAATGCAAATTGTTACCTACCTGAACATTGACTTGTGTTTCTGTCCTTGTGCGTACAAAAGCACTTGGTTATAAAACGTGCTGTGAAGACAATTCAATTATGTAGTCAAAAATCAGATTAATTTTGTTAATCTGTGTTGCTTAGCTACTCTGAAGTGATTGATTCCATTGGAATTGCTCATAATCTGCACCAGATGTATATTGAAGCAAGGGTAGTATAATGTTTTCTTGTGTGACTTTATTAGATCTGAGGCTTGGTTTGTTTGGTTTTGTTTTTTTGCCTGAGATCTTGTCTCATCAAGCATAGGCACAAAAGCAGGTATACGCAGTTAAGGACAGAGTCAGGTATCCAGTATGGTGTTCTAAAAGTTTAATAAGCTTTTAGAAGAAAATTTGGTCATAATTCTTCAAAGCAACTTCCAGTTTCTAATATCAAGCAGCTGAGAAAAGAGTCATCTCCTACCCTACTGATATTTTTGCCAGAAGGCGATAGTGAGCTACAGGTTTTGGAAAATCTGCAATTTTGAGAAATACTCAAAATGTTCAGAACACTTCAAAGTCTGAATTTCAAGCACTTAGCTGCTGCTGTGTCTTTTTACCTTGGTTAACTATATACAGGTACTCTATGTTTTTATAAACTAGTATTTACAGAAAGGAAGTATTTAGATGGAAGAGTTAGATTTTTGCACTTCTGAATGTTATGGTTCCTTTAATATGGGTAAAACAAGTTGTAATTTTAAAGTTAGTTGTTAGCATAGTTCAGCTGTGGAAGATTATCCCAGAATATTTTAACTTCATGGCCCCAGAGATCTTTGGGCCCCTGCCTATAAACACTAAGGCAAAACAGGAGGAAGTCTCTGGGCTGCCGTTGGTCTGGCTGCAGAGCTGGTATGCCTTGAAGGAGCCACCTCCATCCAGTTTCTTTCATGTGGAAACTCTTAGTGTCCCAGTGCTAGACAGCTTCCCCAGGCACGACCTGTCTGCTTCTTCAGACTGCATTTTGTTCAGGGAGCAATTTGCTCTGAGGAGAGATGGAAAGCTGGATGGAAATGTCTGTGAACCAAAACTAAGCTGCAAAGGGAGCCTTACCCTGTTTATGTTACGTGAAAAGTTGTGTTTAATGTTGTGTAATGTGTGTTTTCAAACTCATGGTAATTTACTACAGGGAAAAGAATAAAATAAATTTTACATTACCCTTTTCAGTACAATTAATATTTTTAGGTGTCTAATTTGGCACCAGTTACCATTTCTTTAACCCGTCATTGTTTCAAAATAGAGCTGGAATGTCTTACTACAATTCTCCAGGCCTTCATGTGCAACATATGGGACCATCCCATGGTATTACAGTAAGTATTTTAAATAGTAAATATTTGTTACCAGTGTCAGTTTGTTTTTTAAAAGTTTATGATTGCTTGTCCTTAAGCTTTTGTGCAAAACATTTTTGTAAATGTTTGTTTTTCTCTCCTTACTCCAAGATATCTATTGCTGCTTTCTTCAACCCTGATTTTCCTCTTCACCCCTCAGAAACTGATTCTTTTTGGAGAACCTTATTTTCTGCAAAAGAATAGGATGTATTATCATCTTAAGGACAGTAATAGGTATCATCTTACGGATCAGCAGGCAGGGTGTGAGAAGTGATGTTCTAAGCTACTGAGCCTATCCCAGGAAGTAAAAACATTGCTTTCATTTTTCTCCTAGTCTCCACCATCTGACGGATGAGTCATCTGAGGTTGCTCCAAGCTCAGGTTTTCTTCAGGATGACACACAATGCTACCACCATGTCACTGTAACAGGCAGCTAACTCTTATTTTCTATTCTCATTGGCAAAGAAGAAAGTTAATATAATAAATATTTGTTAGGACAATTTCTCAGTATCTTTCAACTGGATTTATTTCCTTTTTAACTCTGATGTTTGATGCGTTTCTACTTACTGAGTTTTTTCTAAATATTTGTGGAGTTTAACAAGCAAACAGAGCCTACGTATTACCCATTTGGCAAGATAGCTTGTAGTTGATGTGTCAAGACCATTTTGATTTTTCTGAACAGGTATGATAATATGTAAATATTATCCTGTAAGGTGTTTGCATATACTTGTCATTCTCAGATGTGAAAAAGTATTTCAGTATTTAGTAGAGTGCTAAAATATGTCTGCTTCTAAAATCGCCTAGGTAAGCATGCTCAAGTAATTGTTGATTCCATTGAGCAAATGGAGGTGGGAACTATACAGTCGCGGGTAGAACAGGAGGCTGGAGCTCAGCAGGAAGGTAGAATCCTGGTCCATGTCCAGCCCTTCTGGTGTGACTATCCTCAGGTTAGTCACAGGAAGATCTGGAAAACCCAGAACCTAATTTTATAAATAAGTTTTTCAAGGAACTTGTTCTGTTCAGTCTCTATGAAATTCTGTACGGTAAATTAATTGGGGTCACATTGAGCCACTATAACAAAGACAACCGCCAGGACAAAATACTAATTGTTCTGCAGAAGGTGTTGTTAAGTAGCTCTTGGCTTTATCTTAATACTTAAGCCAGGTCACTTCATATTATTAGATGTATGCAAATGCAATAAATGATTTTAAGTGTTTCAGAAACATCAATCAATTGTTGATAATCCTTTGGCTTTTTTTATACAGCATATAACTAATCTATTATACATAGATGTGCGGGAAAAGTAGACACAATGTACATTACTTGACCAAACTGCAGTTTGCTTCTTGACTCTTCATTTTTAATCTCCATTACAGAATAAATTAACTTTACATGTCGTATATTTGGTGTAGCACTGTGACCATTCTTATCCTCAGAGATGATTGACTTTGGCTGATTATTAATTGTGGGTGGGTGGTATGTCATGCCATGAAGTTCTTGATTAATGCTAAATGGATTGGTAGCTAGTAACCATTCTGGTTTCAAAACTGCAGAAGTTAGTGTTCTGCAGTGTAATTTGTATTTTTACATGGCTAACTTTAAAGATTTTCCCCCCACTGGTTTGTAAAGATAAATTAGATTTTAAATCTTTGTGTTTAAATGTGCAGGTTATTGCAAATCTGTGGTTTCTGTTGAGGGGAGCTTTCTAACAACTGCTTCACTCCTGCAGCTCAAGAGGTTGTCATCTTTGTTGTATGATATTTGTTCTCAGAAGAACAACTTGAATTATGCTTCAGTCTTGCCTCCAGTATGCAGGCTATGAGTCTTTCAGAATGCTAGATTCTGAAAGATTCTGGGCAAATGCTTTGGCATTTGAGACATTCCCACCCTCACTCAGGTACTACGTAGTTGGACTTCACACACCAGCAGTGTAAAGTTAAAAGTTCATTAGCATCTACTGCTTGGGCAAGCACAACTGAGAGGTGCTGTTTCTACAGTATCTCTCACTTTTCTTTCATAGGTTTCTGGTAATTAGTGGTAAACATATGTTCAGAACATGATGTCTTATTTTCATTTCCTGCAAGCTGACCGGAAGGAATGTGTGTTTGGTTTGATTTTAAAAATATTTCCACTTTCTTTTGCTACTCCATTTCAGAGGAACAATTTATTTTACATAAAAATTGTATTGTGATTCTTGAAATCTTTTGAAAGGGATTCTTCCCATATAATTTTTTTTTTTTTCCCCTTTGCCAAGCTCAGTACATTGATTAGAGGACTTGATCCTAAAATTGTTCCAGAGTGTGTTAAACATAATTTCAATATTTGTTCTGCAGAGGCCTTCACCACGAAGAAGTAACAGCCCCGACAAATTTAAACGTCCCACTCCTCCTCCTTCTCCAAACACGCAGACCCCAGTGCAACCACCTCCGCCACCACCTCCACCACCTGTGCAACCTACGGTCCAATCCGCAGCATCGCAGTCAGCCACTTTTCAGCATTCAGTGCATCCCTCCTCTCAGCCTTAGTGCATGTGCTCAGCAGTCTGTATGTCAGAATTGGACTCATAACATGGAGCAGTTTACTAAAAGCCAAAGGCTTACTTGGCATATTTGGATTTGACTTATTTGCACTGAGGTTATATAGGCTTCACTGTTAACTGTGTTGTAAACGTTTGTATAAAATGCAGCCAGTGTTGTGGGTCAACAACACTAACTTAACAGAATTTTCCATCAGTGTTTACTTGAACTACATGTATGTCCATTCTCTGGCTGGAACATTTGCTACTCTGTTTGGTAATACGGCATTATGTCGTTTTGCTTGGCTCCAAACCTTCATTTTCCTGGCTTCTAGGTTTGTAAAATTAAAGGGATACCTTTTTATATTTTTTCATGACAATTTGCATAAAATTAAAGGCATGATGGGCTATCTGATAAATTCTGAAATATTACAGTGTTTACCAGGCTTGTGGAAAATTAGCACTACGTTTCAGTCACTTGAAATAACAGCTTCTAGTGCAAAAGTGAGTCAGACACCCTAATCAGTGCCCAAGACACATGCTCTATTGTATTACCTAGTAAATAAGCTTAATTCAGTACACAGGACACATCCATACTTCTCCTGTTTAAAAACGCCTCAAACGTATGGTACAGTATGAATTTTATAGTGAGGGAACTGACTTGCTGGAGTATATGGAATGTATAATTTGTGGACCTTAAGAATTGATTATTTCACTTGACATTTCCATTAACCTGTAAGCTGTCCATACTGTGTGATCTGTCACAACTAAATTCTCTAAGTGTGGTTCTGCCCACAGGTTACTGATAGCTGATTAAAGTGTGCTCTTTGATTTTTTTGCTGCAGAAGGCAACGTGATTGTAGAGAACAGCTGATTATTTTTTCCTTGTTAAAATATATTAATTGTGATTCCCCTAAAAGAAAGTTTGAACAAGTATTCTAAATGTTCAAGTCTGTTAGATAATAAGATATAAGATGAGCATATAGGAATATATTGGCATAACAGCCAAAAATGTTGTATTGCTTGGTAGAAACAGAGTACAAGAAAGTAGCACAACATGGCACTAATGAATGCTTATTTAGCAGCCTAAGCCGGTACAATGTATAAAGAAATGTATTCTGAATACATTCTTTCCATTCATCCAGCACAAATAAATTGTTTGGTTTCACTTTGCAGTGGAACAAAGTGTCACTTCTTGATATTGACATCTTGCTCAGTTTTATTTTTCCTGAGGTTCCTGTTGAGTACTGAGGTTTATATACTATTGATGATTTTTAGTGGTTTACCTCATATACGTGGATATGTGGGCCATGGAAAATGACAAGAGAATGTTTATTTTATGAGAATATGTATCTGACTATAATCAGAGCGGAACGTAATTTATCTTTTGTTTACAATAGTTTGTTTGACATGCCTAATGCTTTATTAAGGACACTTTTAAGAAGGAAGTACAACATTCTGGTAGTATACTAACACTTGTACATGTATTTTCATGTTTGCCGCTCAACTATTCAGCAAGAATTGCAAACTGAATATCTTTATAAAATCAGTGCTCTAAATCAAAATAGTAAGTTAAAATAATGTTGTAAAAGGTTCAGCTTAAGGCAAAACTAGAATTTCTTCACTATATCTATGTAGTTTCAGCTCTGAGAGAATTTAAAGAAATGCATATATAGTCTATTACACTTGGTAAGCCAATATGGGATCAAGTGCATTATCAAATTACATTAGTTATGATAGTGACTGTCTGATAAAGTGACACTCAAGATTATGGCAGACCTACAATTTGACCAGTGCTTCCATCTGAAAATAATTGACCACAGCAGATGCTCATTTTTCCATAGGGGAAACTCAGCTGTGAGCGTTGTAATTAAACACAGCTCCCGAATCAGTGGTAGGATTGCATGTGAGAAAATTACAGGCAGTCAGAGGTGGGACTAAGGTCAAGATAGGTCTGGTTGTTTAGTTGGACACTTGTCCTTTTGTAAACAGAAGACATAGAAAAAAATATATTCTTTTCTAAGCAGGATTCTAGCTCAAGTATACCACTATTTAAAATGGTGCCCTCCTTTCTGAAGTGCTTTGAGATTTTTGGACATAAGGCTCTGTAGAGTGCGAGCTCGTAGTGGTAGTAGAATACGTGCTGGGGGGAGGGGGGAATCCTTTGATAGTGTTGTCTTAAGACCTTAAAATTGAAATTTGCCAAGAATAACTTACATTTGAAGCATATTCCAAAACTGAATTTGTGTAACCCAAGTTCAGCTGCTGTTATGAAGTGTTTTAGTGAACTCTCCGTACTATTCCAGTGGGACTGTTATGAGATGAAAGTAAAGAACTGACAAATGTATACTAAATCCTAAAAATGTAACAAGGCACTAAATTGGCCTTACTTAACTAAGAACGTTGGACAAACATTTGCTTGCAATCAGAAGTGTTAAACTCTGTTTGTAGACTTTTTGAAGAAGATAAGGAATTGTGCACAACCATCTCCTAATAAATGTAAATGGATTTTCAGTTTTCCTTGTGAATTATAGTCATGAATTATGATTCCGCAGTGGTGATTTTATCAGAATCTCCCATAGATTGGAGAAACTCCCTTGACAGTAAGGTCAGTCTTGGCTTCTTTATTTTATCTCAGAAGCATCTGGGTGGGTTTCTGCTGTCCTTTTCATTACTGATGCCTGTTAGTTACACACTGCATTGTCATGAGTTGTGCAAGGTACAGAAGCAATTTTTAGCCATGATGAGCATTTTGTGAGTGTGCTTGTTTACAGCTAAAGGTTTTTTTTAAAAAAAAAAAATCTTTTGGCTGTTTCAGCAGTACTTTCCTCTCTGACAATCAAACAGCTTTCTTTTTACTTTTTCTCTCAAGGGGTCTGGCTTGGACACTGGAATGCAGCTGATCTCTGTAGAGCATTAAGAGTTCATTTTATCCACAATTTGTTCCAGAGGAGTTCTTTGGAAGAAGAGATGGGATTGTTCGGAGATAGTCTTCCAGCTAACAGCCAGATAAGATTGTTTTAATTATATCTACTCCTCTAAGAGCATATTCCCAAGGGCAGAAAGGACTATCAAAGTTTTCCAAGAAAGTAACATTGCTTTTCTATTAGCAATCTTGCTGTACTGGAGCTAAACAGAACAGGACTCCTTTTTATGTTAAAATGCTCGAGTTCATGAGTCCATCTGTCTGGGTGGAATTTCTGTGCACTTCAGCTGAATGAAAAATAGTCTTGGAAGCAATGAAAACGACAAGAGCTTCCTGGAATCGGTGTGAGCTGTGCTGCTGACAGGAGACAATTTAGACTCCATATATTTTGTTAAATACATGCAAACCGATCATGGAACCTTCAATACTTTGTCAAAGAACACAATCTTTCATCCTCAATATTGATTATTGCTTACTGAGAGGATGCATCCAGGGACCTTGTTTAAGTATTGTAGTGGTTTTTTTTCCTAACCCTAATGCTTAGTTTTACAAGCAGGATAAATTCTAATACTGTTCAATTCTTCTTGATGTTTCCTTTGTTTCAGTCATGGCAATCTATTTCTTTTTGATCCTTGGGAGTCTACAGAGCATGGACTATGCAGAGCATATTTCTCCAGTTCAAGCCATCTCATAAGAAACCAGAAGGTTTATGAGTGTAAGCTATAAAATTGTGATACATGCATATGTTACAACAACCTCCTTAAGGGGAAAGAACTGCGCTCTTGAAGGGAGAGAAAAGGAAGCCCCTAAGTACCAAATGAACTGTATGCATAGAGACAATCTGGTTTTCTCAGTTCCCTGAGGAGCTGAATTCCTCTCCCAGCCCTTTTTGGATTTGGGCTAGAGTTGTTAATTTTTTTTTTTTAATTCCACATTTCACTGTAATAAGTACTCAGGATATCTTTCATGTTCCTTTTGGGTAAAAACCACTAGTCCCAGTACAAATAGAGGTTAAGAGACATTGTCAGTTTGTGGACTGAAGGACGTCACTCAGTGTGCCATACTGTGGCCTTTATGATTCAGTTGTAGTTCAGGTGGGATTGTGTGCTCATATTTTGATTTCTCTTTTAAGCAACTGTTCCTTTGCTTGCATTAGTAGTGTGCTCTGAAGAAGAGAGAAAAATACGGAGATTTGGCACTGCATTAACAGACAGCTGCTACAGTAGGGAGAATAGTGCTTGTTCCTGTTCAACTAGTTAGGCTCCAAAGAAAAGTACTACCTCATCTTTAGGTTGGGATGATGTGGCTGCAGAGTCGGCAGTAATGTTGTAGCTATGCTAGGTTTTGTTTGGCATATATTGCCCAGACAGGAGTCTTGCCTCACTGCCATTGGGCTCCAAAGGTTATAAAGCTTTTGTAGATGGGGAATAGGAAGTTAGGACTGGTAGTTGAGGTTGAGAAAACTGTGCGTCCCTGTAGTAAATTGCTGCTCAGAGTACTCTTTGGCTAGGCCTGGGAATTGCCTGTACTAAAACTACAACATTTTTCTGTGTGATTTCCTTTCCAAAAGTGCTGTGTTGCAGTTGTTCCTGGCACTGGTATCTAATTTAAAAAGTGACTCCCCTTTCCACAGAAATTTTGGAAATAGTATTCTACTTGCAAAGGCGAGTTTTCTCATTATATAAATTAATACTGTATCTGTAAACAAAGGTATTTTATTCTAGTGGTAAAACCTAAGCTGTCCAAGGCACTTTAGTTTGTGATTGCTGACTTTTGTTTTGGCAGGTGTTTCAGATGAAATCTAAGCCTCCTGTGGAGGAAGAAAAAAATCACCTGACAGATGTAGACTGTTCCTTTCCTGCAGAAATACAGCAATTTCCTCAAATGCAAGTAAAAATGGAACGAATGTCCTTGAGCTTTTCTGAAGCTTATATTTAATTTCAGTAGATTGGTGATGGCTTTTGTGTATTTAGGGAATCTCTGAAGCCTCATTCTAGGTTGGCTGGGTGTCTAGGTGGTTATTCCTGTGTTTTCCCAGCCCTAGGGAGGGAAGCGTGTTCAAATTTGGATCAAATTTATAAATACACTGGTTAACAAGAGTGGTCAAAGTGCGGATTTGTTGAGCATGAATCCAAGCGATGATTGAAAAACATTAAACTGTGTTGGTGTGAATCAGATCTTATAACTGAAAGAACCTCAGATACAAAGAAGTTTTCTTTAGCCGGTTACATTTTATTCCTGTATTAGCTGTATTATGGCTTTGTTGTATATCTCAACATGTTTACATACATTTGTAATTGTTACAATGTGTCTGTAATCAAGCTCATTTGTGCCTTCATGCAGACTTCCAATAAACACTTGATTTTTTTTGTATTTACTTGTATTGGAAGACTATGTGGCGGATATATATTTCCTGTCTATCAGCCTGTCATCACTGGGAAGAAGAAGAAAATGAGAACTAAGAATTGGAGAAAAATACGCGCTTGCATATTTTTGCTGTCTTTGATTCTAGTTGGACCGTTTCTGGTGTTTTCACTTAAATGGCTGAGTAGAGAATCTGGGGATTATTTTTTTTGTATAATAAAGTTTGTATATGAGATGCTCCTTGCTTTGGATTAGGTGGATATTCGAAGTATAATCATGCATGTTTGACTCCTTCAGCTTTGCTTCCATCTTGGAAGAACGTAGCTCTCTCTCTTGAGCTATTATTGTAGGAAAATTCCAGACTATCTTTCTCCCTCAGAGTTAACATGTATGGTTAACCTTCAGCTGCCTTCCAGTGAGATTTCAGGCTTTTTTTTTCTCCACAGCAAGAACTGCAATATCTTTTGATCTTAGTAGGTCGGCTCACCTTTATGGTATTTTTTGATGATTTGGGGCTGGGGGTTGGGGTGGGGAAGTGTAGAACAGGATTTCATCTGTTCTTTTGTAAGTTCATAGGGACAGAGGTGTGCATTTGTACAGTGTTATAGGAAAACTCATCACCGATGTTTTGAGTCTAAAGCAGTATACAGCAGTACAGCTACTTTTCAACTCTGATACCATGTATGAGAGGGAGAGAAGGAAAAAAATGTTTCCTTGCTAGTGTTAAGGGGTTTACTGTATATTTTGTAGATCGGAAAAGACTGCTTTTGCTATTTCTTTGCAGTGGTAAAGTTTATGGTATCTGGTGGTCCATTTAAGTTTTTCTTGATTTTTTTTCTTGTAATCAAATGTGATGACAGTTAAGTCATTCTACTATTGAAGGATTCCATCATTTTCCAATGGAGATTTATCTTAAGAATCCACCATGATTTTTTTCTGCTTTATCTTTCGTATTAAAGCGTAGCATTAATCAATTTGAATTTATGGATATTTTTTTAATTGGTGATATGAGGACATCATATTAACTATTTTTGGATAGAAACAGAGGAGAAGAGCAGTCCTAGCACACTATAACTGCAGTGTGTTGAATTGTAAACTTTAGGTATCTAAAGATGATGGTATGCATTTCTGAAAATTCTGTGGGTACTTTGTTGTCATCCCTTGTGAAATCTGTTTTTGTCATCTTTTTATTGTATGCATTCATTTGTCAACTTAGCACAGAGTTTACCTGTGTAGTGTACTTTTTGTAAGTGTTACTTGCTGTATTGCCAAGTTTCTGGGCTTAGATTTTAAAGTCTCAGTAGCACTTACCAGTTGTGTCCTTTGCTCGTCCTATACTCAGTGTCTGAGTCTTGCCAAACTCCTTGGTTGGATCCTCTTGTCTCTGCCTTGTTGTTTAGCTGCTACCCAGGCATGTATCTGTGACCACATGCTCTGCTCGCACCCTCTGTGTTCCTGCCTATGGAAAAATGGTTGCTGCTTGACTTTGTAGTTCCTCTGCACGTTCTCCATTTAATCTGGTGACAGTATAAAGTCACTGTAGCATGATGGCTGCAGGTTCTTGGGCACCAGGCTGTGGAAGTACTTCTTCAGTGAAATGCTTATCTAGCTAATCTGTGTTGCTCTGTTTGTAAAACACATGCAGTATTTCTTCAGATGCCTTTATTCTCCTCTCTACACTGCTGCAAATGCTGAGCAATCAGTGGTTCTGCCTGTCTCATTGTGAGTACCCTGCCTGACACTGACGCACCTGGTGGGAGTGTTGATGAGGTGAATGAGCTGTGTTGATGCCATCTGTATACATGTCATTTGTCTTCTCTCTGACATTTCTCTGAACAGAAGTAAGTCACTTGAATGCTTTCAGAAGACCAGCTGAAAAGATGCATGTGATCAGTTTAATTTCAGGTTCCTTTGTCCAGGTTCTCTTTACATGGTTCTTTTTTTTTATTTCTTCTGGTGCTTGTACCTCTTTATAAAGGAAAGCGAGTTCCTAGTATTGCAGGAGTTCGCTTAAAATGCTGGTAAACTGCTGAGAGCAGGAGAAAGAACTGTGTGTTGCCAAGTAAGCAATTTTGATAAGCCTAATCCTTCCTGTATATAAGATGCTAGCTTGGATATCAGTCTTTCACATATTTTTGAGGCCATTGCATACCTTTCAAGATACAAGGTGAGAGATGGATAAAGCACCCTTCAGCTCAGAAGCAAGAAGAGGCTGAAGTCAATCCCGCATTTCCCAGATGGAGACTGAAGATGGATATTAAAGACCACTAGTTCACTGGAATGTGGAAAACACTAAAGGCAAGTACTGGGGAGTTTTGCTTTTCAGCCTCAGGGCTCATCATGAAATCGGCTATGTCTCTTCTGTACCCTTGCATGAGGAAAAGTCTTTTCTCATTAACCAGTGAACTGGTGGTAATGCCTGCTGTGACAAACTTTTTGTTCTTTGGGTGATATGGAAAAAGAGTTAGATTATTTAGAATGAAGAATAAAAGGTGGAAGTTAGGTATGGCTTGTGTTTGCAGACTGGAACTAGTTCCAAATTCTTTGTTAGTGGAAATGCTTTACGGTATGCCCTGTATTTTGAACAAAATCTGTCATGTGAATTTAATGAAATCAGAACATTGATCTGTGAGAGTCTCAGATAGGTGTTGTGTGATCATCTCTGTCCTTGCTAACAGGGAGGGAAATGCTAATGTCTAGTGGTTCTGATCTAAACTTCACAGCATGAATGCTTTTCATAGTAGACATGAATTGGTCAGGGAACACAGTATGGTTGAGAGCACTTCCGTAGCTTGAGATCCTATTTATAATGGAGTTTTATTTTGCTCACTTGCAGCATGGAATGTATTTTGGGGGCTGAACTTCAGAAGTTTACCACTCCTGCTTTTTTTCTCCCTTAGTCCCTGTATTCAAATTCTGGCTTTTCTGCTGTAGCTGAAAGCCTCTTCAATCTAGTGTGAAAAAGCAGTGCTGTGAGCTTGGCTCTGCTGTTGCGGATCTGAGTGCGTTCTGACAGTTACTGCTGAATGAAAGAGGTTGTACTCCGTAGTGAATCTTAACACTGTCAGCAGCAAAAACTAAATGGAGAAAAGGTCAGTAATAGGTACTCTATCCTACCTGAAAATGGGAATTGAAAATCTGCTGTGACCAGTCTTTTTTCATGCTTCCTGAAATTTATCCTGATTCTCTGGCTCTTCAGTGCATGCTATCTGCGTTTGCGTACTTTCTAAGGAGGGAAAGAAGGAAGGTTAATAATGAGCTAATTTTGCAGTTCACCCAATATTGGAACCTGGCTTTCTTTGGGTTATGCAGATTTGCTCTTCTGCATCTCCAAATAAGGCAAATTGTTTTGGATCACTTGTTTGTGAATTTTTTTTTGCAGTCATTGTGACACTGGGACAGTTAGACCATACTTATGTCCTCGGACCTTCTGAGCCTTGAAGTATTTAATGTCCCATGGGACTGGATCCAAAGCTGCAGAGGCCGTTGGGAGACTGTTTTAGGAGTCTTCCTTGGCCCATGTGGCTAAGGGTGTGATAAGGGGGAAATAACCACACAGGACGTGCAGGTTGAGCTCACATAGCAGTTCCTGGCTCTGCAAGCAAGCATGCTGTCAGCAGCTTTCTGTCTCTTTGGAACCTGAAACAAGAAAGATTTGCAGGTTTTAGCAGCCCTTTCCTATGGGCTTTAGCTCTCTGCCACAGCACAGTCTTGCCTGAAGATCCTAAACCAAAATCACATGATGGACAAAGAAATCACCTGTTGATTGGAAGATGGCACTGAACCCAATCCTGTATCTAAAGGTACATCTAATACAGATGTGTGACACCGATAGACAACCAAAGGAGAATGACAACGGTGCTGCTGTGACGAGCAGAAGGAGAACAGATGGGCCTGGTTAAGAGGGCATTTGAGGCTAACAAAGTGAGAGAGAGAAAATAGGAACAGGTATTCAAACATCTTTTGACTACCTCTTTCTTGTCTGCCAAAGGGGAGAGCCAGCTAGGATTCCAAAAACAACTCTGCGCTGGCTGTGAACAGTCCTAAGCTGAACAGTAATAGGGTTTGTTTCTCTCATACAGTAATGCTGGCACCAGAAAGTATCGAAGTAAACTCCGTTTAGGTGATAAAACTGAGAAAAGGATGAACTTTGGAGAGACTTACTTGCCAAAAAGCTAGGATCAGACAGGAGAGTAGAGGGCAGTGCCAGATGGAGAAGTGTAGTACTTCCTGATAGGGAGAGGGAGGCAAGGAATCCCATGGGAATTGCTGAGATGGTTGATTTTCCCGAAGGACTGAAAGCTCCTGGAAATGGCATTACAGGAGCCAGGACATCATTTATGAGATAGTAAGACTACATATGAGCCCTGGCAATGAAGAACCCTTCTTTATCTGAAACAGGTTATCATTTGTCTCAGTGTATAACTTAAGCAAATGGGGGAAGAAAAGGTTGGCAGTGAGTTTTGGGTTTACTTCCCTGCTCTCCCATGTCTTGCAGATATAGATCTATCTCTTGAGCTAAGCAATCAATTATCTAGGCCCCAATATAAGTAAAAAATACGGCACAGCCTTGGCAATAGAGAAACTGAAGTTTCTAAATGTGTTTAAATCCACATCTGCAGTGTTATGTATCGACAACATCTTAATTTCCACAGAAACCATATCTAGAAATGAGTTTCTGTGGGGTGGTGGTTAAAATGATTAAGTCTTGTAAACATAATACACCCTTGTGTACATTTACTTGTCAGGACTTACTTGTGTGTAATTTTTAAATAATCTATTCACTGGTCCTTCGTAGAGACTTTACAGCAGATTTAGTGAACTGTAACTGTCATAAGTTTTATTTAAATTATTTTCCCTTGTTTTCTTTCCAAAGCAAGTGTTAGCCATGACAACATATTAAGGAATTAAACCTGTTAAGTATTACTGCATTCCTTACGCTGTTAAGGAGCTCTGTGACTGTTGTCTTCAGTGTTTAAGGACTATTTTAATAGTCCTTAATAGTTAGTTCCTGAAGATAATTCAGGGGTTTGAAATTAACTGTTTCATATTGTGAAAAGTCATGAAGTTTCTTCTAAAAACTTGTGTAGACTGAAGCGTCTCCTATTTTTAAATGTGTATATATTTGCTCTATGTAAGTGAAGATAACTTCTGAGTTAAGAGCAGAGCAGAACCTTTTTGGCCGAAATACCCCCAAGAGCTTCCCAGAGATGCTCTAGGAAGGTTGTGCCATTTTCCCAGCAGGCTCTGTGATTTAAGTGACAATGTACTGGGAGGACAGTTTGTGAGAGTCAAGATTACAGAATAAAGCTTTGACTTTTATTTTTATCATATATTTTTGAAACCCACCTAACTGAAAGGATGGCCCTTTGCACTAAAATTCATGTTAGCTATGATTTCAGCCCTTAGATTCTTGTGAAAACCTGGTCTCTTGACAACAGTAACACTGCTAAGCTTGTCTGGAACTTAATATTGTGGGTTTTGTTTATTTTTCTTCTAGAGAGAGATGCTACTTGGAAAATATCCATGCCTGTGCAAATGTGGTTAGAAGTATCATTAACATCCTGCCAGTTTTACCACCTCTCCTAGCTTTACCCATCTGCCTGATCTGTAGCAGAAAGACAAAAACAAACCCATTTTGGGTGGGTACTAGTACAGCTTTAACGCAGCCAGCGTGCGAGCTGGAGCCCGGTGTGGTGTCTGCTGGCAGTAGGCTCTCATCTCACTCTCAAGCTGGTCCTGGCTTGTTGCTATCTTTGTCTGCAAAGGGTGGGGAGAGGGGGAGATGTTCGGAAGGAAAACAGCAAGAAAAGCATGAGGGAAATAGCCTATGTGAACGCCACCTTCCGTGTCTGCTGAGAGCAAGAACCCCTGAAGGGTTTTTACACTTTGAATTTCTATCATCCAACATGGACTATTGCTTCCAGGGCCGGACTGTCAGGCAAGGAAGTTTCTGTTTTAGTGTTTAACGGCTTAACTTATCCACCCTCCATTTTACAGAAAGTTGATCTGAGTAATGAAACAAACCACCATGACCAATACAGGAAAACAGTTTGGATGTGCCAGATGGATAACAAGGGAGGACAGGGCATGATGTGAACAGAATACATTCCTTTACGCTGGTTAAGAACCCAGCAAGTGGGAAGTCCAGCTTGTTTTCTAACAGGAAGTGGACTCGATCTTGGGACTTTTGCTAGAATTAAACAGCTTGTTTTTTTTCCTCAAGTACTTTCACTTCACTTGGTCTTTGCAAAACTGTACTTTTGAAATATTCTGAATATTCTTATTCTGAAATTTCTTCTCAGTTTCAGGTTTCTGTTATACCAAAGAAGGTGTTTCCATTTTCCCAGGTTACATATTTGAAAAAAAACAACTGTAAAAGTAAACTTGTTTCTTTCCCAAAGAGTCCTAATGTTTGATTAGTCAGGATGTCTCATGATGGTAATACGATTTGCTCAAGATTTGCTAAAGGTTTACTAGGAAAAGCCATTAAAAGTTGGATAAGCTATACACTGGTAGAACTGATTGTAACTGAGTCTTTCAGGCTACAAAATTCACAGCTTAAGTAGTTTTATGCTTTTTTGTTTTGTTTTGTTAACATGCTACCAGGTTTCTTTGCCTTCCCCTTTTCTTCTATGATCTTCTGCTAGTTCCTTCTCTGCAGATCTGATTCTTTGGTCCATACTGCATTTTAGCAGTCTCCTATAACTGCTGGGACAGCTTCCCTTTACCGCTGCAGCACTGTGTTTCAGTGTGTTTTTCTTTAATGAGACATGTCATATAACTTACAGATTGTACTGAAACTCTCAAGCTTCACTGTCATTCTGTAGTAGCTCTGTTGGCTGCTGACAGTACAACTTTAATACTCTCACATGTTTTTCAGTTATCTGTTTATCTTCCAAATTCTTTTTTTAAAATCTGTTCTGGAAAAAAGAGTTTATAGTGGTTTGCTTCTTTTACAGCACTGCTCTTTGCATTTATGAATTGCCACCTGATCTTATGTAAATGTATTAACGTAAGGAATCTTTTAAGATATAATTGAGCAGACATCAATGAACCTTTGATCAGTTCCCCCAAAATGTTACAATTTGAGGGCAGAAGTTGGCTCTTACCTAGGTATTGTGGGTCAGCTGTTCTTGCTCACACTGATGAAATCACTGTAGTGAAATTATTTGGGATTTAGACAAGCGGAAATGAGAACTGAGTTTGGTTGCAAATTCCAGATGGATCAGAGAGTTTCAAAATTAGCTTTGAAGTCTTCTGTACCTTCCACACCTGAAAAGTTCACAGTGGTTTCTAAACTGAGCGCTTCCTCCAAGGCTCAGATCTGAGAGTTCGGCAATGGGCACAGCAACGTCGTTCCTGCAGGGGCAAAAGGGGCCAGGGCGCTGTTCTCTCAGCATTTGTCCCCTGATACTAATGTTGCCCACGTGATGCTCAGGCTTTACTTTCTTCCTCTACAACCAATCCCAAAAACTAGACCAAACAATAAAAGCCTGACAAGGCTCTCTACTGCTCTCCTGTCCCAGCTGGCCTAAGGCTGAGGTGGGGGGAAATCTCAGCAAAGAGCAAGGATTCAGCAAAGGCATTTTTGTTTGTTTTCCCCTCCCTGAGTGCTCTGATCTGCGGCAGGGTTCCCACAGCTCTTCTTTGGTTTCCAGAGCAGTTGCATAATTACTGCAGGACTTCAAAGACAGGTTATGGAAGCTATTAAGGACGTTTTCCAACTCTGAACTGGAGAAACTTAAGGTGGTTTGTTAGCCTACCCTGAAGCAAAAAACTCCAGCAACCCAGAAAAGAATCATTTTCTGGAAATGCAGCTTTAAATCACTGTTGACCTATTCGAATTTTAAATTCACATTTCTTTACCTGTTTTGGTTGAAGTCTTTTAACTGGATTAAATCTGCTTTGAGATTATTCTCCTCAGTGGTGGATATAAAAAAAAAAAAATCTGGAACTTGAAGCAGTGGCATTTTCTTTAATGATCCTGGCCTTGTATTTAAGATGCTGTCTAGTTATATATTAAGTCAATGCCAGTTGCCTTCCTGGACAAATTCTAATCATAGAGACTTCTTTTAATGACTATGCAGGAAAGATAAAGAGGAAATGCATGTATCGGTCTGCACACATTAACTGTGTAGCTTTGTTTTAAAAATACATTTCAAGCCTATGTAGAGATGTTTAAAATAAACTTTCCTTAGCGTCTCAAATATTTCCAAAATATGGAAATAAATGTATCCAAGTAAGAATAGCTTTCTTTGTTGTCAAATGAACGCTTTTCTTCATCTAACTCTCAAATCCTTTTAATATCCTTGCAGATACTGTGCCTCTTCTGAGGAACTTCTCAGTAACTAAAAATAAGCCAAATGAATCAATGGAGAAATAACCTTACTCTGGATGAGACTCATCCCTAGCAGTAGAGAGAAGAATCTGAAGAATTCACTCCAAGCCCAGTTTTTTCTACCTGATATTCACTCAAAACACCTGTTTGACACAGTAGATCTTAGTGCTTTTTCTGGCTGCTCTGTATGTAAACAGACCAAAGGAGTTAAGGCTTGCTGTCACTGTAGAATGATGTACTAACAAAGGTCGGGTAAACTTGAGTTCTTATGTGGTGATACCAGTAGACAACACAAATTAAACAGTATGAGACAGATAAGGCAGTTCTTTGTAACTTCTGGCACTGATAACAAATATTGGCTATTTGAAAGTGGAAATTATTTTGGTTTATTGCTCTGTGCCTCAATTGGAACTGTATCATCTTTCTCTAGGCTCCGTGATAAGCAAATGTATGTTTGGTGTAGTATGTGATAATGTTCTTTCTCTGCCTATTTCTGCATATCTCATCTACTAGCTGAATTGACAGTGGGAAGAACTTGGTAATTGTGTAATTATTTCAGTGCACATTAACAGTCCTTAGAAAGTATTACTCAAATGCTTGAAGTATATGAGGTTTTTTTTTTTTGACACACAATTCAAACAGCTGAAAAACAAATTACAGAGCAAATCACCAAGGTGTGTATTGACCAGGTATAGTTACAACTGTTCGTATTCTGAGGGTGAGGAACAGACAGACATGATTTTTCATGCTCTAGAAGATCTTTCAAAGCCTGATTGAGTTATCCCTAAATTGCACCCCCCTTGCAGAACCATGGCTTAGCTCTCATTCTCATGTCATAGTTACAGGTGTGTTTTGTGCAGTTCAAGGTGGGACTCTGCTTCCTGTTGCATATTTGATGCAATGCAACCTTCCTTCAGGAAGCATTCTAGCTTCCTGCTGGAAGTGGTCATTCTTTGTCTTAAATACATGAGTTTGCTTTGGGGAAAAACAAAAATTCTCCAAAGTCTTGTGAATTCAAGGTAGAGGCTTCACTCTCTATCTTAGGTGTGAGACATGGTCTAATTTCCAACTTTTTGGACAAAAGCTTTCAGATTTTAACAGCTATTGTACGGGGTAAGAGGATCAAAGCCAGAAACTCTCCAAATTAATTTAGACTGTACATGAACATGCTACAAGATTTCCAAGGCAGACCCATTTATACCTACTGGAGTGTACTTCACTTCTGTGTTCTCCGGTGATAGTAAATCAATCACTTGGAGCTCTATGTATGTATGTAATGGCATTGGGTTTTCTAAGACTGGGATCAGTGAGTTGGTCTTTCAGCCTCTCCCTCCTAATCTCACGTTCAAGGTGGGAAGCTTTTGCTTTGACATTGCATATTCTGAAATACACTGATAGACAATTTGGCTTTGATGCCTTGCTGATATGTGTGTTCCACAGCTTGTTTCATACTCTGTGTCTGAGTCCAGAAATTCTGCAGTTTAAAGGAAACCAAAGCATGATAGATGCACTCCGCCTTTTTATATCCTTAGAGTGGGGAGTTCTCTTGTGCCTCATTCATATCTTTCTTTTTGGCCTGTAGTACCAATAAGTCTTGTGAGCATCCCTTGTGAAATAAGGATAACAGATAACACCAACTGTTGAAAACTCAAATGCTATAAAGAAACTTCCATGTTCAAAAATGAATGTATGTTTCTAAACGTTGATACAATATGGAGAGCTGATCATTTAAGGGATCGTGGTACTCCCACATGATTCTAGCTCTTGCTAACTGTAAATAAGCATCTGATACCTGATTTGTAGTGGACAGCAGATGCTCTATAAGACTTGAGATGCACTGCCTAGACAACATTGGATCAGGAGTATTATTTGTGATAGAGGAGTACTGTACAGCTTTGGGCAGGACTTGTTCTGTGGATATGTTGCATTGGAAGCTGCATTTGCAGTGCTGAAAAGAAGAAACCTTCCTCAGCTTGTTTTCAGGATAAGTGTGTAACGTGCATATATTCTAATGACTGTTTTGTTTTCTAATTTTTCTAGTTGTTCCAGTACTTGCTGTAATGATTACTGGACAAAGTGAAATATTCCACCTCCAAAGAAATTGTAAAGGTTTCAAAGATGCATCTTGTTATGTAATTTGGTTGGTAGATGATATATCTCAGAGATGAACGCTTCTCTGGGTTCAGGCATTACACTGAGGTCTGAACCATCCCAGGTGCTGACACTGCACAATTCTGGCTCTGGGTCAGTACAAGAGCACAGCACTCACAGATCTTGGGCTGCTAGCCTACTGAAATACAGCCTGGAAGTCAGTACTGATCCTTTTATCTGGCAGTCTTTGCCATATATTCTTTAAGTAGCAAAGCCCAAAAGCCAAATTAAGCTTAACATAAATACAGTTATACATTTATGTCTGGTTTACAGAGAGAGTACAAAGGAGTCCCCAGGCTGTTTCAGTGAAAGCATTCCTTTTCACATTTGTACCTTTTTTTGGTAAGGAAGCTATTCCATGAATAAAATGATCAGCTGTGATCAAGGAAACAGAGGTTTCCAATTCTCTTCACAGTCACTGCGGTATAATTCATGTAAACTTGGAGAGAATATCAGATTACTGTGGTGAAAAACACACTGGATATGTTTACATTGCAGTTGTCAGAGCAAGTAATTCTTAAGCTAATTTATCGATGCTAAATTGTCTGAGCTCCTCACAGATGCAGCTAGCTTACTGGTACTTGAGGTGGATATTTTCAGTATAGTTCAGTATTTAGCCAAATGCAAGGATTAGCGGTTCAGAGGCAGAGCAAGGATTAGCAAGTGGAGGACAGGTGTTAGCAGGAACCCCAGCAGAGGTGCCAGGATTTCTGAGCGGCAGAATTATGACCCACACATGCCCAGCGCAGGCTGCCTCCTGCCTGGCAGCACGCGAGCTGCTGCAGAAGCTTGAGGAAGATGTCTGCACAGACCCCACTTACCTGTCCTCTGCAAACCGCGCTGGCTTGAAGAGCTGGGCCTGAAAGCTACAGCCCCTTGGTGAGCATGCTTCTCATCTTGAGAGCCTTCACAGAGCTTCCCAAAGCTTGGATGACAAAGGCACAAGGCCAACAGCAGAGGTAAGCTTTTCTTGCTTTATGTTCCTCTTTAGGTGCAAAAACCCACTTAAAAACTTTCTTCAGGAATTGGCTATGACTGAGAGTTATCTTGGGCCTGGGTGTGAATGCAAAGCCTGCTTGCCCTTCTTGAGGAATTCTGTGTATCTGCACTAAATGCAAACTAAGGGTGTTTATGGTGGACACGTCTATATTTAGACAAGGTCTGGTAGCAGCTTAACATACTTAAAATAAACCTCTTCCATTGTGGAATCCTCCTTTCCTTTTTGTCCTTCCAGTAACTGAGTTTGTCTTGGAAGTACAAATTTAAAATACACAGGCTTTTTGGGGCACTTCACAGGCATTTAGAGATAAATTGTGAATTGCTTTAGAATGTGCTGTGTAACCAACTGTAAGCATAACTGCAAAAATGCAGTGTAATTTAAAATCTCGGTCTCAGCCTGTCAAGGCCCAAGAGTAGGCTAAGGGCAGTACTGGAAATAAGGCTACATCTTAACTGGCAGAACTGCATTGTACAGAAAAAAATTGACAACATTTATACTGACATAATGAGATTGCAATGAGATGAATTTAAGTCACTAGCAGTTTCATACTGCTCCTGTTAGCCTCTCCATTTCATTGACAGAAAATAAATGCCTTCCTCAGTGTTTTAATGTAGTTAACTACATGTGAGGGAAAAGCTAACTCAACTCTATTAAATGAACTTTATACTCTAGCAAAATGAAAAGTATATGCCTGTAGTCTACAGAAAAACAAATGCATCATGCTCCTTCCTGCCCTGATCAATGGGTGCCATTAAACTTCAGCATGCTGTACGGGCAAGGAGTAGATGAATTGTCAGTGGGGAATAAGCAAACTCTGTTTCTGAGGGGCTGTCTCCAGTATTCATTCTGTACCTGGTGACTACCTCAACAAAAATATGTGCCTTATAGTATGCTGCATTTGTCACCTTTTTGCCCTGGAGGTGAAGTCATCTACTTGGACTGTTTCTACAGAGGCTGTTTTAAATGGTCTTCACAAAGACTAAAAGCTGTCCACCAGAGGGGACTGCGGATTTCTAGAGCATCTGACT
This sequence comes from Chauna torquata, assembly GCA_013399475.1. NCBI lineage: Eukaryota > Metazoa > Chordata > Aves > Anseriformes > Anhimidae > Chauna > Chauna torquata. Next base: position 64,221 of record VXAL01000585.1, on the reverse strand, counting down.
GACACAGTATTGTACGCTCGGAGTCCCCAGTGGGAAATCAGCAGGCGTGTGATGTGGTTGTTAATAGCCCTCTCCATGTCATGTGCTTGACAGGCAGATGCTGGAGATAGTTCTGTGTAACAAATGCATCATTATTTTCTTCAAAGACCTTCTTTAATGCATTTTTGCCACCTCATCATGCCCTCTGTCATGGCCCTGGTTACTACAGCAGTCAGCCAGGCTTTTGTGGCATGGGACTAGAGGGGACGTTCTGGTACTTAGTTGTAGTTGATGCTGCTTTTCAGAAATAGTAAAGATCTAGTTCTCCTTTATTTTCTGTTAAGCACATTTTTACCTTCAGCAGTGGATGAAAAGAGGTCTGGTATTCCTGATTGGAAAAAAAAAAAAGCAGAGGTGGTATAAACCAGTCTGCCTCCCTATAGTGAAGCAAACAATTTATATGCCCTATATACAATAGCTCAGGCGAGGCATGATGTTTAGAAAGGGGAAAAATATTTTATTTTCTCATGAAAGTTATTTTCTGTGAAAGTGAATTGATTTTTTTGTGTGTTGTGATTTTTTTTTTTTTAACATACAGGTATTTTCACTGACATCTGGTTCTCTCATGTAACCATACTTGTATGTATGAGATTTGTTCCGATATGAGATAACTGTTATTCTCACCTTTCTTCCATAAGGAATCCTCTTCCAATCTGTAAAGAAAAATTGAATCTTTTTTTGAAAATTGATTGAATTAAATCGTTCCCCTAAAACAATGAGTGCATTCTGAGCTATCCTAGTCTTACGTGGGTTTTATTTTACTGTGAGGGATGCTTAATGAGATGAGTACCATATGAGAAGATGGGGTTGAACATCAGAAAATTTGTGTATCTCCATGTAGTGGTGCTTATGGTGTATACTGACATTGATCTCGATGAATTTATGGCTAACATAGAGGTCATGAGATACCTATGCCATAATAAAAATGTCCTTCTTTGTATTCACTGAAAGTGAATGCTCTGGACAAATGGAACTAATACATTTCTTTGCTTGAAGATGTAGCACTGTAATTTTACTTCCATTTTACAGTCTTAGCAAATGCACTTCATGCTGTCAGCAGATATTTGTCATTTCATGTGCACTATTGTATTTTAGTTGAAATACATGATTTTTTTTAAATTACATTAAATTATTGTGATTTTTCCTTAATGTTGTAGTACATAAAACATCATTAATTAAGGAACCCAAATGGTTCCTTTGTCAGCTTAGAGAATGAAAATACATGGGGCAGATTCATAAGATACATTATCTAAAAGTTATCATAGTTCCCTAGTTTATTACAACAAACTTACAAAGCAAGCTTACTTCTGAAATCTTCAAAGCACAGTTTTTGCAACTCCATTAGTTAATTGCATTGCATAGCAAGAATATTTAACTGAGCAGCAAGATAAAATTACTCTTTTTAGACAACTCTTTCCAGTAATCTTTCCATAGCCTCATTATTTATATGGTTAGTGTAAGAACCCCCCCAAAAAAAACAAAAAAACCTCTTACACTAATGCAAAAAAACAGAAGAGATTATAGATTGTATTTTTCAAACTAAATCACTACTACATCTTTTTACAAGTTTTGCAAAAGGTTTGCAAATGACATTTCTTTTGCACGTATATTTTTGAAGACTAACTTAGGAAACTAATTTATCAAGCAGCATTTGGAAGTACGCAGATGAACAGTTCATCAGACAGCGGTTATCCTGATAACACAGTTCATCTGAACACCTGCTTCATGTCTTGGTGTTATGGGACCTCTTCAGAAGACTGCAGCGTGGATGCATTGCATTGCATGTTGGCAAGACAGACAGACGTGGTGGTTCTGCCACTGGATCTGCATCTCTGCAGTGTAAGCTAAGTTTCCTGTCAGCACAGCCCTGATGGCACTAGGGGGTATTGTAGTACCATATTGGCATCTGGGGGGAAGCGAATGCTTTGCAGCTTAGGCAATCTTATTTTCTTCCACACAAATCGAAGAGAAGGTGTAAAGATCCTGTTTAATGTGGTCAAACAGCACCTGACAAGCCTCTTTTTTTTCCTGCCTCTCACATGAAGGGTTAAATTATAACAGATGACTGTCCTTTAGACTCTGCAAGTGCATGGATATTTAATACATCCACTTAAATTAAACTGCAGTCAAACTACTGATTGCTTTCCTTGCCTTTTTTTTCCCTTCAATCATTAATGAACATTTTCCACAAGCAAGTAAAAACACCCAAGCAGATGATGAACTTTGGACACATTAGCCAGGACCTGTCGTTCCAGAGTCTCTTCTCCTATACAGATTGTGTAAAGATTGCAAATATGCAAAAGGATGCTTCCCAGTCGGGACCACAGGTTACAGGACAGTAGTTGATCAATTATTTAGAATTGTTTTATGCTTTGAGATTTTATTCCATAGCAGATTATGCACCTTCTGAAAACAAAATAACAACAACAACAAAAAAAACTTTTAACTGAGGCAATAGTTCCTTTTTGGGCAGTTTTGGGTTATTCAGCACACCAGCTGCGTTCATTTCCTGGGAAGGACCCCTTCCAGGGAGGCTGTGTGAATACCCTCTAAATTTCTTCTCTGTGCCCCCAGGAGCTGCTGCTGCTGCACCATCTGCAGAGTAGAGACTATTTCTAGATCATCTGTACACTGATAGAGCTGCAAGTGACCTAGAATTATACACATCCTGTGACCATGCTACACCAAAAATAAGGTAATTTTTTAACTAGGTGTTGCTCTCATGCCTTGCCATGTTACGTGACTATCTTTGTCCTTTGGATTCTTAAACCCAAGAGGCTGGGGGAGGGAGGGTTTTATAGGCATTATTCAGTCCTTTCCTTCATATTCTGTTTTGAAGTAAGGGTTTAAGAATTCTTCTGGTGATGTATGGGACAACAAGCGTGGTTATGAAAGATGCAGCTGAGGCACCATTACAATTCCCTTGCCTTTGAAGGCCCTTTAGGAAGGGTTTCTGTTGTGAAGAAATGAGAAGATTAATCAGTGATTTGAGAACTAAGCCAAATGGCAGTTGCCAAAATACTGTAGGCTGTGAGCAGAAACCTGGAGTTGGAGGGAGCTGTGTTGCTTGTTACGAAACCAAGGACGAAGGAGACATGGAGGAGGGACTCTTTCCTCTTGCCTTTTGCTTCTATGGCTTGTTTTCATGGGTGTTTTTTGCCAGCGAGGCCGTTCTCTCAAAATTATGATATGCACTTGATGTTCATACGAAAAGCTGAGTTAAATTAAAAGCAGTGGACTTAACAACAGGAAGGCATCTAGAGAAGTTAAAGCAATTAGGATCATTTTAATTCTCAAGTGGGGTTTCTCACTCGGGTCCAAAGCTGCTTGTGATCTAAAGTTGGTTTGCATCTGCCTAGGACCACTTCCTCTGCATAAAGATCCAGTATATTTCAATGTATGCTGCGACTGATGCACCTTAACTCTTCTGAATGTTCCTGGATAGATAAACCGCTATTAACATTTAGCTTCTTGTATGTAGTAGTCTAATGAACTACTTGAGAATAAGCAAATATTCTTCTTCACCCTTTTTCAGATGTTCATAACTAAATTTGGTAAAGTGAAATGTCCTGTGTTTATTTTCAGCCTGCAACATTGTTGTTTAAGCTTCTGCAGAATTCGAAAAGCAAATCACTTCTGTCAAATGCTATAATGGGAACTGGAGCTTATGTAGACTTGTATGGAAAAAAAGGGTTTTATCATAGTTATTAGTTTTGTATTAAGAGTAGGAAACAACACATCTTGAATGGTTGTTTCAGAATTGTTATTCTGCAGCTGTCTCTTGTGTGGCTATAGTAAGATTTCAGCTAGCCTTTCTATTCCAGCTTGTCTCATGGAGCCCAAGGAATGACTGAAGTAAATGGAGATCGTGAGCTGGCTGGGCAGCTGTCTTCAGTCACTTCTCATTTAAGCAACCCAATGCGTGTGTTCTCGAAACACTGCATTCTCCCAAAGAAATCTCTGCCACTACCAAACCAGCCTTGCTTTTCCTAATAACTAATGCAAAATCCTTTGATGCAGTTAAGGCCCATTATTAATGGCTTTTGGTTATCTCTAAGGCACATGCAGAACAGTTTATTCCTTTTTCATCGCAGTAACTTATATTTTTTTGGAAGAATGTTATGTTTCTCCTCTGTCTTCTCTCTAGGCTAAGCCCCATTTAGTTCATTTTTCCTCCCTGGACCAGTTTTCTAGACACCTGATAGCTTGTTCTTTCTTCCGTTCCCTTTTCCTCTTCCATTCGCTCTCCCCCTTTTCCCTTTCCTTTTTCTTTTTTTTTTCTTCCCTCAGTTGGCTGCCCTTTCTAATGTGAGATACCCAAAACTGAACCATATGCCATCACTACAACGATGTCTCAGAAGAGTCAGAAGTGGGTCTTGAGTTTATATCATACATCTGACAATGCTTTTGGTTGCAAGTACTATTTTCATTATTTTCCTCAACACTGAGGTAGATTTAGGCACTTTAAAAGACACCTGTAATTCATGAACCTTTATAAATAGTGCATAGAGGAGTAAGTCTGGACTGCAACTCTGCAAGTTTTAAATTGCCGCAGAATTTCAGCAAGCTCTCTGCTCTGGGAGCGTTTGTATTTCCACCTGCAGTTTGTGTGCTGAACTGGACAGAGATAGCGGTATAGCGGTCACGCTCACCACCCAGCCACGCGTAGCGCTTAACCAGCCGCCTTCTGCCACAGCTTTTGCCGTCGCAGGTAGCTGAACTCGGCCCAGGTCCCGGCTTCCTCGGCGCGAGTCGGGCCGAGCCCTGCGTGCCCCGCACGCGGCCCCGAGCCCCGGCTGCGGCGCTGACCCCGG
>VXAL01000585.1:24071-58376 GCA_013399475.1 Chauna torquata | reverse complement strand
GTTTGCGTGGCGTCGGGCCCTGGCCAGAGGAGCATGCCCGAGGATGACCTCTCATCACTTCTCACACCGCCGTGCAGACGAGCGTCCGCCACTAAAGCAGGTCTGGGGGCAGAAGGCGTCGTGTGTGACTTGGCCCTTTGGAGCTGGGGAGCGGGCTGGCCCTTGGGGGCGTGGGAAGAGTCAAGGCGAGCCGGGGGCTATAAAAGCGCACCCATCCCCACAGAGGACCTGGCTGAAGGGCGCAGGCTGGCCAAGGGAGCGGACGCCAAGGGGAGCCCTTGCAGGTTGTGATGCGCAAGGCGAGGCACACTGTGCGCTCATCTTTGCAAAGGAGTTCTCTTCTGCTAAATTAGGTTGGCTGGTGACTTATTGCAGTGCTGGCTTAACATCTGTCTGTATAGGTGCGTGCTAGTATCTGACAGCCAGTTATACTTGCGGGGGGGTTTTCCATCCCCTATGGGGCAGTGAGGCTCTGAAAACAGGTAGGACTGGTTCTGCTGAGCTGACAGATTTGTACAAAGGTGGCTGGTTTATGTGCTGCCCTGATTGATGCTTCTTTATGAGAAGTTATTTTGCACAACAGCAAAAAGTTATTACATTGTCAGGAAGTTTTGTTCCTGTATTTTGTTTTTGTTTTAAACTCCACGCTGCTTTTCTTGTCGGGCAGAAATGGAAGGAAATGTTTATGTTGATGAGCATCCTATGTAAGTTACAAAAGGGAGAGCAGGGGACCGTGAGAAATGTGTAGACTTGAATGCTGAGAATTGAGAGGGAAGCATATATATTCAGTGTGGAAGTACTTAAAGACAAATATTTAAATGTGGGGAGCTACTATAGTTAGAAGATATGTTAAAGTCTGATGTCATCGAAGTATAGATGGCTCTTTTTCGGTGCGTTTAACACAATGCCTGTACTTGCTATCACATCTGTACATATGCAGATGTGTGGATATTCCTGCCGTGAGTATGTTAGGGATAACTGTAGTGCGCTGCTGCTGCTGTAACACTCTAGGTAGTTACTGGCAAGTTAAGCATAGCACAGACTTCAGATGATAACTGCAAGTATGTTTACTGAAAAATAAACAGAAATCTACGTGAAATCTAATCCACTTTAAAATGAGGGATGTTACCATTCTGCCTGGTACTGTCTTAATTTGTGCCAGTGCCTTGCAAAACTGGAAGAGCTGTTAACCACACACTGATTCTGCTGACATCAGCTTTTTTTGCAGCCATATGCTGCTCACGGAAAACAGCGTACTTAACGAGATTCCAGTTGCACAAATAACAAACTGAAAACAATCGTTTTGCTACTGTCTTTCTCAAGATTCCCTTTGCCACAGATTAATACAAATTTCTGTGCTGAGGGCTAATGTTTCAATCATCATGGTGTTCTGTAAATCAATTCATTGGGTTTTTTTTTGTGCTCATCTATCATCTTTAAGCTAATTTTTAACACTTACAGAAAAAGAGCTTGGTGTTGTGATAAAGCTGATTATATAAAGAAAATAGTTACAGCATGACACCACTATCTTTCTGCGTTAAAACTGTTGTTCAGTTCTCTAGGGTTTTCTTTTTTTTCCTTGTTTTTGTTGGTAAACAACATTGAAGAACTCTCTTCGTCTGATTCTTATTCGCTGTGAGTACAACTTATTGAAAAGCTTTTTCTAACGAAACTTCAAGTTACTGTTTAGTTCTTTATGCTTTATTTCTCCATTTCTGTATTTTTGAAGTGACTAGGTTTCCTGGAGCCTGAAACAACACCCTTAGGTTTTGTGAACAGTAAGATTCGTGAAATGGTTCCCAGCTAAATCTTAAATCCATGGTTGTTTGTCTCTTTCCAGGATCATACAAGTCTTCCTTGTCTGTTATGCTCTCTTCTTTATGGGCTTCTGCTTCTTTATTTTTGATGATGTTGCACAGTCTGCGTCCTCCTTCCACGCAGAGACAGAAAATAGTAAGAGGCACTTTGGGTCCCCTCCAGATAGATGCACAGACTAGATGCCCATCCAGGCAGTGCTGTGAGTAGCAATGGTTTAGTTCCAGCTGTCAGCTCTTGTCCATCCTACTAAATTTTTGTACTTCAACTTGCCATTTGCAGGGAAAGTATTAAATGATGTAGCAATAAAAGCTGTATTGATATCCACGGTCACAGTAACAGCTTGGTTTATTGGGACACCGTTAACCATGTGCCATAGCAGAGGGCTCCAGGGAATGGGCTCCTCGCGCAGGGCTCTCAGCTCGCATGCTCTTTTCTGGAGGACTTTGTGCCTTCAGGGATGTTAGAAAATACACCTTGTTTTAGGTAATAGGCACACAGCAATGTGAGCTAAGGGGGCAACCTACAAGAGTGGGAAAGAAAAACCGGGTTATGGTGCCTCGTAAAAACAAGCTGTGCGACTTGATTGATCATTTTTTCACTTCAAGGGCAATTTCTGTGGGGAAAGTGGTGGTGATTTTCACTTTGTGCTTGATAGTTGCAGACTGTAAATGTCTTGAAGTGTTTAGAAAATAGACTTCTAGATAGCAAAAATAAGTCTGTCATTTTAGCTAAAAGATGTGAAAGATAACTGCTGTGCAAAATAGGGGGTTTCAGGATGTAGAAGGTCAGCTCTTTTGCTGCCATAACTTGACAGAGCTCCGTTAAAGTCGATGAAGCTCTGCAGACTTGCAGCAGATGAGGAACTGATCCAGATATTTTTAATCTTTCTATTAGAAAAGACTATGTGACCTAAGGCTATGAAAACTTTTCGTCATCTGCCCTGCCCTCCCTTCCTCCCCCATCAGATGTTTAGAATAGCAGAACTGAATTGTTATGTCTGTGCCAAATTTTAGAGTGTCAATGTAATGGAAATCGATAGAACAGTTAGCATATATTTGTTTTCTAAAGATTACTTTTTAAACAAACAAGAGTTGGGGTTATTCACCGTATATTTCTATTATTTCAGTGGCTTTCTGGAAACATCCTTGTTTTGTCTCAGTGGAGCTGTCTTTTCTTGAAGCTGTTACTCATTTCCACCACTTTTACTCCAGTCAGGTGCAAAACAAGCCAAGCGATGCTTACTTAGCGCAAGGAGAGGTGCATATGCCCACTCTTTTGGTTACTAAATATATATAATCTAAATATTTTGTTTAGAGATGAGGAGATCCCCTTTTGTGTAATTGTAAGGGTTATTGTTGTAGGAAGGTACACATAAGCAGCTTTTTAATGCTTTGATACCTTAAGGTATGTCATGATTTCTGTCACCTGTCACCCTGCCACCTAATGTAATTGCAGGACAATTGCCAGATATTTGAAGAACTAAATCAGAACTTAGATTTATAACTGAAACAAAACTTTGTACATTTGTGACTGGGAATACGATATCTTGAAGGACTGACAGTATGTTAAAACTATAAATCTTTCCCAAAAGGACCTAGAACATCAAAGCTTATTTTATGTTAGTAGGCCGTGTTTTTGTTATTTTGGTGCTCAAGGCTGCTGTCAGCTGTTGATTAATTGAGGGGGGAAATCAGTATTTCTCCGCTGAGATAACTTGATAACTTGAATACATATGAGGTTCCTCTGCAAATATGTTGCTTTCACTGTTGCAGTGATACTTTGACTGAAAACTTGCTTTGCTGCTCTTTTTCTGCAGGTAGAGTTGCCACGTGAAGCTACATTTGTAAGGGGCTGAAGGACTTGGGTGTTGTCATCCGTAAGTATCTACCCTCAGCATAACATTTAAGCGTGTCTGTGAACTAGAACTGGTCTTTTTCATGTCTCTATAGTAATTATTCCTCAAAATTTTATACTGCAGCTTTTTTTGTAAGTTTTCCTTGTAAGTTCTTAAAAATTGCCCATGCAGAGTACGGGCAGCTTGAATGGAAGTTCTGTTATTATCTACTCATTTACACCATTACTTTCATAACACGGTCATTTTTTTTCCTTTCCACTGAAAAGTTGAAGAACTTCCAATTCATCACAAACAGGCAGCAAGACTTGTTTATTTTTCTGTTTTGCCTCCTGGGGTCTCCCAGAGCAGAACTGTTACTGCAGCATTCTTAATGCATAAGCTGTAGTGTGAAAATGGTCCTTGAGAACATTTCATGAGAAAACAGGATAAGATCTTATCTGTCTCTGTCTTACAGGGTAAAGAAAATGAAATGGTTGAAAGTCATACATCTGGTTAGTGAGAGAGCCAGGAACAGAACATGGGTTTTGTGATCATCAGATCAGCAGATTGCTCCCTAAAGAGAGGGAGGGCAGGTTAGTTACATGCATGGGAACTCACGTATCATTGGAGTCATCCAAACTCCAAAGCAGTTTAGCCTGGAAACTTCTGAATTCTTTGCTAAAAGTTAGAGGCACCAGTCTCCACATTCAGAAACTGCTCTTGAGAAGGTGAGGACAGTCAGTTATTTAAAGCAGTAGAGGCACAGATGATGGATCTTGCCATGCAGCAGAGTAGGTGGTACTTACAGAGTCCAAGAAGTGAGCCCAGGGAGAGGGTTGATGTATAAAAACTGTGCAGAGGGCAGACACTCTAACAGTTTATAAGAGATTTTTGTGTGCATGTTTAATACTGTCATGTCTTGGCATACAAGCCAGACCTGTATACAGTTTTAGAACTCGCTTGACTTACTAACATGTACAAAGTAGTTTTTGGAGGCATCACTCTTCTACATGTCACCTGGTTGACAGAGAGGAATACTGAACTGTTGCTCGATCCCAAACATCAGTAGTTGTCTTCTTGGCCTTCCCCTCACAGAGTATGCTATCTGGTGGCAAATACCTTGTTAAAGTGCATGGTACTATGCTGGAAAATGAAATGAGAATTAAGCAGAGATTTTTATGTTGTTGTTGGACCTTGAACTAATATTTTTATACTTGCAAATTTTTTCAGACCTGAATTATTTATTGGGGTTGTTTTATACTTGCAGCTTTTCTTGTCCTTTGAGCCTATATACTTTGCTCAGGATAACCAAAGGCTTAACAGCTAGTGGGCAAGTATTTTTCTTGTTGAACTGTACTGTATTCTGATGCCTGAGGTCTTCACAAAGCCTACTTAACACTCACAAAACAAAATGTCCCCTCGTTTCTGTAATACGGTGCTGATGTATGTATGATACACTTATGTATGACATGCATCATAGCGCAGGAAGAGTGCATGAAGCTGAAGAGGTAGAAGTACCAAATGGTAACTGATCTTCATTGCCTGTATGCTGCATTTTATATATTTCTTGAAGGTTGGTTGGCAGTGTCTCACTTGTACAGCTCACTTGTATTAGCAAACCTAGGTTAGTCATACTTCTAATGCTCTGTTCTGTGTGTCTGTTTTTTGTTTGCACAGAGTCTGCGTGTACATCTACACTCATCTGACAAGATGGTATTTCGGAAACCACCTGATGGTGGCTGGGGCTGGGTGATTGTTGTCGTTTCCTTCTTTACTCAGTTCTTGTGTTACGGATCACCGCTGGCGGTTGGAGTCTTGTATTTAGAATGGCTGGATGCTTTTGGAGAAGGGAAAGGCAAGACTGCTTGGGTTGGATCACTAGCAAATGGAATCGGATTGCTTGCCAGTAAGTGTGGATGCAGTATTTATCCTAAATTGAAACATTTCCTTTCTAATAGATGCTTTCATCTGTGTGTGCTTTTGGAATTGTATTAAAGGCAGTTGCAAATGATGAAAGAGAATGAGGGGTAGTGCATTTTTGTTTTAGGTCAAGATAGGTAAGAACATTGCATTTGTAGTCCCACTATACATAAACCAAAACAATATAATGCTAAAAGAGCAATAAAAGTATTACCCTCAGAAAATTCAAGATAACTGTATTTTAATAACCTAGAAATACCAAACTGTGTCTGTAATTTTGTTGATGGGACTTTTTTTCTTTTTTAAATGAGGCTTTAACATTTACATTAGTATCTTTAAAATCAGAGCAAGCTGCTAGTCTGAAATGCCTCAAGTGCTTCAAAAAGAAGTCAGTTAATAAAGCAGTTACTCATTTTTCAGCTCTAGAAATAAAAACACCAGTTAGGGTGGGTGAGGGCTCTTTTTCACTGTTTGAGGGGAAAAAAACTGCCTTTGAAGCTTGGAAAGTTATAGATAATGGTGGCATTAAATAAAACAACTTAACTGGAAGCTTTTCTTTAGTAAGATGTTGTCACTTGAAGAAGAAGCAGAGTTTTTGGAAAATTAAACCCCACCGTCAAAGTCCATAGGTCCACTTTGCTGCTTTTGTTTTAATTTTGAGCCGTGGATATTGTACTGGGTAACACCACTAACTTCTGCTTTTCAAAGATTCACCATGGGAACTATTATCTTTTTGCTGAATCTGGCCAAAAATTGCCTGTCAGAGAATTGCTGTGGGCAAAAGCAATTAAGTAACTTAACGGACAAAATCTAGTTGAGGATTCAGAGGAAATCTCTCCTTAAAAGAGGGTTGATGATACAGAACTGAATAAAGGCCACTGCTTTGTATAACTTTACAAGTGGCCAAATATGGGTGTCACATTTGTGTTAGGGATTTAAATCACTAGGCAGAATAGAAATGCGCAAAGGTAGGTGGATCATTAACCACAAGAAGACTGTATTCAGTTGCAGGGTGTAAACGGGCAAAGGACTGTAGACTGCTCTTCTATCGTACATTTTTATTTTTGTGTTTTCAGTGCATTAACTCCTATTACGAAAAGATTGAGGCCTAAATAAAATTGAGTGAGAGAATGAAGTAGGGGGTAGAAAGTCTAAACAAGATAGTTACTGAAGAAAAACTAGGCAGAAGGGGATTACAAGAGAAGGAGTGAAGAAAAACCTTCTCTCTGGAGACCAGAAGTCTCTGGCTCACTCCTCTAGCAAAAGCCTCAGGCCTTTTCCTCATATGTCAACACCATGCTAGTTTCCAGATTTCTTAGTCCCCTCTGCCTTCCCTCTCTGATCAATCATCAATATTGTGCTTTATAGCAAATAGAAACTTTTGTGACTGAATGATGCAAGTAAAAGATGCTGCAGTAATTCACTTTAGTATGGAATGATTCAATTACTTGAAAGTTTGACAGGGGATGGGAGGAACACTGTCTGTCAGCATGATTTTATTCTTTCAGTTTGGGATTTGAAAGCTTAATAATAATTCGTAATTTTAATTCAAAGAGAAGTACAGAGAGGGCCTTTTAATTGCATTGATGTTAGAGTTGACTGAAAACAAAATGTATGTTCCTTGCTCTACCTTAAATGGAAGATCTCACTGTCTTGTCAAGCTGAGATCTGACCTTAATGATAACTCTACCTGAAGTAAACTTGTTGGAGGAACGCTGTAAGTATCATAACCTCTACTGAAAACTAGAATGCTTTTGACAATTTACAATTTTGTGGCATGCTGGTATACTACTATACTTCTGGAAAATTGCCCTAGTACCCTTTACATAGAAATATTTAAAAGTTGCACTGTGGGAGTGATATAAACACAGTAATAATGATTATTAGTATTTGATTTGGGTGTCTATAGCAGGAAATAAGGGAAAAATCCTGTTGCTTTCTCATGTGAAATCTTGTGTCATGAGGGAGTAACTTCTAGCTCTGATAATAAAAGTTCTTTATTGCAAATAAGGGCTTTACAGAGGAAGTTTAGCAAGGACTAAAAATGAAATTGATGCTCTTCAATATGTGTGCCTATGAGAAGAGGGATAAGAATGGTTAACTTGCAAAGGAATGAACTACTGATACCATATCTTCTATTCCCTCTCTGTGGGAGATTTGTTCCTCTTCCCTTGCAATGCAAAAAGGATGTATTGGTGTCAGTCACTAAGAAGCTCATCAGAATGCTTTCATGCTGTGTTAAAAGTGACCTGAAAGACTGTAATTCTCTAAATGTGTTTTTGTTGAAGAGCAGGTCATTTAGGAGCAGCAATTGCTACTAGAAAGCACATAAAAAGATGTGGTTATTTAGTTCTTTTTATTTCATTTCTATAAATGTCTTGGTCACTTATGTTAGAATTCAAAGGTCTACAGTAGATTAGCCTTCTAAATTGGTACAGGGAGCATTTCCAACCTTGTTTGTGGAACACTCAATCTCTTAGACTTTGTTTTTAGTGCGGTTTTCATAGCAGGCCTTTTTCAGACCTAGTCACTAGTGTAAAGAACATACGTGCTTTTAGTGCACAAACATTGGTATAACACACTGCAGAGTGAGACCCTTTTCATGAATATAGAAAAAGAACTAGTTTCTGTTCTCATTTCTGCTATTGCAGAAGTCTCCTTTGAATTAAAGTGTTTGTTTAGTGCATTCTCCATCTCTTACAACTTTTCTGGGTAGTTAATTGCCTCCTTAAAACTATGTGATCTTATGATAAAAGTTGCTTGGTTTTAATTTTCAGCTGAAGAACATGTTTACCTTTAAGTGGTATATTCGAAGTGTCCCTGAATAAGTGGTGTGTGTCTGGAGACTGCAATCAAATTACTTCTAAGTTTTCTTTTGATCCTATACCTTGATGCAGTCTCTTTGTCATTGATACAAGTCTTCTGCTCTTTTAATTACTCTTAAGGCTCTTCTGTGAACCTAATCCAACTTAACAACACTTTTCTGAATATGTGGATACCAGAATGGAAAAAGAATGGCAGCTGTAGTAGATTTGCAGCTACATATAGGCAGAAAGTTAGTGTCCATTTTCTTAAGGGAGATTTTCCTCATTGATAGCACTGAAAAGCTCATTAGATAGCTTCTGTAACGGTGGAAGGTAGGTCTACTGACTTTGCTAGATCAATACTGTAATTTTGCCAAAAAAAGAAATATGTCCTTATATGTATGCCAGCTGGCCGTGAAAAAAAGTTTCTGTATGTCTTGTCCCCTTCCCTCTGTACATATAGTCTTAAACATTCTTTAAAGTAGTAGATGCTGGTCAGTCCTTTCACATTTGCTGTATCGGTATCCTTTCTACAGTGTTTACTTCTGACTTGTGTGAGAGCTAAACTTAGACCAAGACATAGAAACCTAGTACAGCACCTTGTTTATTGAGATGAATTCCCTGGTAGCCTGGTGTTCGATTTCTGACCTCTTGCAGCACAGACAGTGTGGCTAAAGCCAGTGTTCAGCCCCTAGCTGGAGAGCTTATCTGCTGGAAAAAGGGAATGGGACAGGGACCTGACTGACCGCTTCCTTGCAGTATGACTCGAGTTACACCTTTCTGTGATGTGACCTTACGATGTATTGAAAGAAATGTGCCTATAAAAGAGAAAGAAAAATATCAGTGTCGTTGTACAGGGCAATGGTGAGACGTTGCCTACAATATTAGGTATCATAACACTGATTAGGCTATAGTAGATGTGGGAGATGGCTCCAAGGATGAAGTAGGGCTTGTTACATAGGAAGAAATTAAGAGAGCTTAACATGTTTTGCCTAGTAAAACAGGCCAGAGGAGGATATTTATTATGTTCTTGAAGATAGTTTGTTTCTCCTGCACCAAGTGTTCTTAATTTTACATCCATTTGGAGCCTGAAATTAAATTAGATCCATGTTATACTTGTTAAAAGCAAAACAGACAAAGACCTTGGTGCCTGTAATTGGCACCACAGCTGTTTATAGTAAGAGCTGATTTCACAGTGTTTGGCATTGCAGGAGACACCAGCAATGTGTCCCATTCCCACTCCCTTTTATTAATGGAGAAAGAACAAAGGCAAGATTTTCTTGAAAGGCGTGTCTTGATAAATTAATGGGGTGTTACTGCTGGCCTGAGGTATTTAGTTTCTTTTCTAAAAAAGCTTAGTTTTGTGTTTTCAAGCAATATTTCTATGACTCTGTAAAAGACCTTTGCAGCATCTACAGACTTTTGGACAAAAATCTTGCACGTAGGTATCTCCCACTCAAAACTATGGAAGCTGTACATAGTTTGGAGGGAGTGGAGAGGGTTCCCAGATACCTCCAAAGAGGAGCCTAGTTCATTTAATAATTTTATCAGAAAGGAGCAATCTTTTTGATGAATTGGAAGGGGGTTGCTGTCTGGTATGAAAGGCTGTTTCTGATCTATATTCTTATACAAAACTTGGAGGATATTGCATTTATTATGAACAGGTTTTAGTAATGCTTTTAATATGCAGAAAATATTCTTGTGTTATGTCCAGTGGATTTTACTTACAGTCTATGAGCATTGCTTCTACTCTACCATTTCAGCAGGCCAGACCAGATACCAATAAGTAGAGTGGATCAGATTAATGCAGGTGATAAGAAAAAGAATTCAGTTGTCCAGTATTGTTTGTTTAGCAAAAGGTTGTGTGTGTGTGTATGAGATGGAAGGAGGACCCCAAATATGAGATGGTGGGGGAAGAGAGTATTTGTTTGCAGAATTTTTTTGCTCCATGTGAGAAGATTGAGGAAGAGAGTATTAGCTCTTGATGCCGATAAAAGAAAACAACTCTGTAGTGAAATTGCAGACTGAAGCATCTGCTTTGGAAAGATTGTGTCTACAAAGGCCAGAAGATCATGGTAGTTATAAAGTTCCTGTGTCAGCAGCAGATGGCTTGTTTTCACATCTCATGAAAGGCTCACTGTCATATCCGGGTCTCACTGAGGGTAAAGTCTTTTATTTATTCAGAAAATCTTAATGAAAATATCAGTGTGTAATTGATTCCTCGCAGTTCTCCCTCTTCGGTCTTTCTACGTGAAGATCTATTGTGAGAGCCTGTCTTTTCTGCTGCTTCTTCCTATTTTGTCCAGGGAACTTCTGGACCACTCCCCTGCATAAAATACAGTTATAAGGCTGCTGAGCCTTGACAGGTTGCTTGCAGAAGAGCACTGGCTGTCCCCGTGCTGCCTTCAAAGTCTTTCAGAGCAATTCAGTTTTCTTCCGGAGTTAGCTGCCGTTCTGATAAACTGGGCTGGTTTCTTTTCTGATAGACTTTGGTCTAGTTTTTAAGATGTGTCATTTGGAATAAAAAAAGCCCAAGGAGTTTTATTTGTAAAAGAGAGAAATATTTAGCAATGTCTTCAAATATTATTCTAATACGAACGCTAAGTCCTGGAGTTGCTTAGCAAACTGAAGAAAATGCTGGCTTAAAAGCCGTTTTCTGTGCTTCCTATTGAGGATTGCCACTGGGATTCTATTTTCTGTTGCTCACGTTACGGTGGGAAATGCATTGTCAGTGGAAGGATCTTTCTGAAATGGTCGACTAAATAAAAAACCTTACGCTGCCTGAAGAGCTGTTTGCATGTGATTATACATTGACTCTTACATTCTTGAGAATATGAGTGTCCACTTTGAACAAAATCCACAGGGCAGGAGTTCACAGAGCAAGTCTCAGTCCCACTCTGGCAAGGTTGGATGTTTGACTAGATTTAGCTGCCTTGAACCTATTGTGCTTGAATTACTTGTAGAGAATTACATGTTTGTGTACAGTAAACTCCTGTGCAAATACCATGGTAATAACCAAAGGTACTGTGCCTGTTGCAAAAAGTGCCAGCTCTTTGGGAAGTAGAGAGAAGGAATGTGGAGAGGCAGGAAAATGAAACGAAGATGCCAGCTGTCATGGGGGTTTTCTTTTGTGGCTTATTTTCTTGCAGTGTGATGAGGGGAGTGTGGAAGTAGGGCCTAATGCGTAGGGGAAGACAGAACTGTTTTAATTCTCATCCTGGAGACTTATAATAACTGTTTTAATAGTTATTCTGGTGCTCCTTCTTATAAACAGGGCCATTGCTGAGATGCCAGATCTCTTGCTGTGTGAGATGACACATCAATACCGAGCTTACTGGAGCAGGTTCTTTAGTTCTGAGCAGGTTGTTTTCCATGTCAGACCAAAAAGATCTCTTTGTACTTTCTATTCTCTTTTGGGATTATTTTTTGTCATGGGGAGAAGCTGGAAGAGCATCTCCTTAGATCCTGTCAGAGCTGCTTTTGATGGTGTTCCAGAGGAAAGTGCCCTTGTCAGAGTGTGCAGATGTGTTCTTCAGCTCTCTGTCTCCCTTCCTCTGGCTGGGGGCCAGAAGGTCCTGCTTTACCTCGGATTCTCTGATAGCAACCAGTGCAATCCATATCAGCACCACCACTGCAGGCTGGGTGGGGAATTCTGAAAGAAGAATGTATCAAAATATAGAGAGCAGGTGGAAGGGAAATACTATTTGTTTTAGCAGGGCAGTGGGTAAGGAATAAAGAATAGAAAGAGTGCAAATTCCTCTGCTTAATCGAATTTTTATCACTGCCTAAGGTTCTTTTAAAGTAGAAGTTTTTTTTTATGTAATACAGATTCAATCCTTTGTTTATTTTTAAATCTTGCAGTTTTAAGAAACATACCAATCTTAATTTGCCAGTTCTAGTAATTAATTCTGAGAGTCATCATAAGTCTAACGCTCTTGGCTTTTGTTCTCCGCAAGTTACTCTGCCCAAGTTATTCTGGCCAGCTTTCATTCCCACAGCATGCTGGTTCTTGAGAAGCAGCAAATGCTTACATCTTCCTTTTTCATTGTTTCCAAAATTCATACAAATCCGCTTCCCCAGAAGGTTGTCTGATTTCTTCTTTAACTCTGACGCTTTGCCTGGATAAGCCCCGATTCAACCTCTCTTCTCTCTAAGTTCCCTAAACAGACAGCTCTCACGCGGGGCAGAAGTTCTGACCTGCCTTCTATCTGAAGATTGTTTCACCTGCTAACGAATCTGTGCTGCTGCCTGCCAGAAGTACTTGTCCCATGGCTGGTAACCACACAAACACCTTGTCTGCATTCCCTGCTGCTAGGTCCTGTCTGTAGACCTAGGCAAGCACTATCAATCAGCTCCAACTGTTGTTGTTCACCTTATATCATCTCTCGGCTCAGCTCCCATCTGCCAGGAATCGTAGTTTGGCATGAGTTGGGGAGAATCAAGCTGAACAAATGGCAGACTCCTAAATTACTGCTTTTGCAGATTGTACTGATTGATTGTAAAGTGCCTTTTTACCAATGTGAATGTGATACAAAGGTGGTGAGGGATTTTTTTGTTTTGTTCTTTAAATAATGTCATTCATGTATATCTAACTTCTAATTTCAAGGCTGCCAAATTTAGGATCGTGGGTCTAATATCTAAGTCTATTTATGAATGTTTGGAACTGAGGGGTTTCAGAAGAGAATTTGTCTTTTGCAAGCCAAGTCCCTTGCTGGTTACTTATTTATGTAGGACACCAAGCTTGCATGCTACTTCAGACTAAAAGGCCTATTCCAGGTCACACAACAAAAAATTAAGTACTTGTTCTACAACTTCTGTGAGGGAAGAACTGATTCAGTAGAGACAGAGTATGAATGTTGCCTGCACTTTGTTCTTGTTTTGAAAAACTAACCAACCAAGAAATATTGGGGGGTAAAGAGAGGGAGAAACTTCTTCCAAACTTCTTGAACATTGCTCTGGACATTCTCAATGAATGCCTTTTAATTTCCATAATTTTACAGTAAAAACCAAGATAGGTAGTAAACAGGTATTTAATAAAATGCTGACTGGCAGGTATTTAATTCCCTAGAAAATCAGGGAAGAGTACTGTTTGTCTTAATCTGATACGTCAGCAGATATTTCCTCTATCTAAGCACCAGGTGGCATTGTTACTGTGATTATGCTCAGAAGATAATATTTTCCATTTCAGTTTTGTAAATTTCATCTTAAATCAAGATGACTACCGATAGTGTCTTTTCTGAAACACAGTTTTTGGTCTCTATCAAAAAAAAGTCTGCTTGGCTGAAGCCTGGCTGAGGATCTAATTTTTTTGGTACTTACAGATGAAGACTCTTTTCAGAACCTTTGTACAAGTCCTTAGATTTGCAGTCACAGTGTTATAGTCTAGTACATATGTATCATCCTGTGTTTAAGTAATGTTTTGCTCTCTCTCTTCCTCCCCGCCCTGGTACAATTTCATGTTCTTGGTGTCAATTTCTCCTTCAGCAAAATTCTTGCAAGCTTGATCTTTTATGTTTTTATAACCTTTTTAAGAATCCTGTAAAAATGAGTGCTCTCAATTGTTGCTTAATGTAATTATATATTTAAATAATTATCACATGAAACATTTCCACAGACTGAGATTTTTTTTTTTAGAAGTTCATCCTGTTGCTGCCATTTACAAGGAATGTTTTTTCTGCTTTTCCTCTAGGTCCTGTCTGCAGCATATGCGTATCATCTTTTGGAGCAAGACCAGTAGCAATCTTCAGTGGCTTTATGGTGGCTGGTGGCCTCATGATGAGCAGTTTTGCACCTAACATATACTTTCTGTATCTTTCATATGGGATTGTTGTTGGTAAGAAACAGCTCCCTTTCATATAGAGACTTAGTCTTTATTGTTTTGAGTCTTGGTTTACGAATCTGGAAGAGGAAGCTGATTCACAGAGGCAGCTGTAGTCTGGGACTTCAGTTACCAAAGAATACTTTACTTTGGGGTGGGGCACACAGGCAGCCCGTTACCATGTAGTGAAAGACACAGGCAATACATACCTTCATCAGGATTTAAAAACAGTTTGTCCTCTGTTGACGCGATTGTTAGAGGCGGAAAGACTGAGGTTTTACCTAAGGGATAGAATCAAGCAAGTCTTGTTTGGGCGGGAAGTGCTAATCTTAAAGGAATAAAATCTCTTCAGGAATTTTGTCATGTACTCATTCTAATTTGGTAAATTAGAGATCATTAAGGAGCGGTGTTGTTCTCCACATAACTGGATTGAACCTAAAATGCTCTGGTAAAGGCATGAAAGTGCTGTTCTCCTGGCAGGGGGTATCCTGCCTCTCTGCTGCAGAGGGCTGCTGTGGGTGGTTTGTCAAATTGCCGATTAACTGTGTCAAGAATCCGGACACTTTGCTGGCCAGCAGGACCCAGCAGGGTGTGCTGGCTTGGGCACAGTGCCATGCAGACAAAGCTGTACTGTTTGCCAGGGCCAGTCCCAGGACTGAAAGCCATGTAACTGCTTCCACATAGCACAAAACCTGAGCTGGTGAGCTCCTCTAACTGAGAAGCTCCATGCAGATTCGGGAGCTGGGACTGGCTGTGGGGAGAGAAGGGTGGGACAGTGCAGGCAGCCTAATGTCTCTGTCAGTGTGACAGGTGTTGAGCCAGATCTAAAGGTATGTCTGTGTGTGGGGTACAGTGCTGTATCATCTAGGGGGTAAACGGGGGCATTCATTTCCCACAGTATGTTGCATGCTTTGTTCCCAACTCTTTTTCTCCAGGGCTTGGATGTGGCCTCTTGTATACTGCAACAGTTACCATCACTTGCCACTATTTTGACAAACGCAGAGGTCTTGCACTTGGTCTGATTTCAACAGGTATGACTTTTAATTGTCATTCTCTCCAACTTTTCAACACTGATACAGCTACCATTACCCTGGCAATAGAAAACCAGAAGATTATATTTTTCTCATTTACTTCGCAAAGCACTTCTCAAGTCAAAACATAGTAGCAATGAACATGTAACAGCAGACCTCAGATAAAACAGTAACTACATTTATAGGTGTATGGTGTGAGTTATCCATATAGATGAGAAAAGGACATTCACCGAAATGAAAGCAGATTTTGAGTAGCTTGGGCTGCATGCTGTGAGTAATGCCAGGGGAAACTTTCTGTAGAGTTCTCTTCTCCCTCTTTGTACTTACACAAGATTACAGGTAAGAGAGAGACTGGAGATGCAGGATATAAATGCTGGATCACCATAATCTCACATTAGCTCTAAAGTTTAAGGAATAGTTGAAGTTTGGGCTTATCTCTCTCCAATATAAAAGGAGACTAATGTCTGAAATCCTCCAAAAACTCATCCCAACTTTTTTTTCCATGCATGTTAAAGGGATCCTAGAAGAATGAACCTCTGCTAACACAAGGGAAATTCTTTGAAGGATACTGAGCAGTTCTTTGAAGGATGCTGAGCAGCCTTTCTTGTCCTCTCTCTGGGACTTTAGGTTGTGTGTTGTTGTCCTTTAGAGTCATAGAATCATAGAATATCCTGAGTTGGAAGGGACCCACAAGGAACATCGAGTCCAACTCCCAGCTCCACCAAGAGGAATTGCGAACTTAATGAACCAAGTGAGAATAGTTAAAGAAGCGTACTCTCCCACACCTGGCTTTCTGTGTTGTATGGCGTCTCTCCTCTGATCCCTTTTCTCAAGTAGCTGTTAGTGAAGAGAGACCTGGTCAATATAGTCTGTGTTGCAAGATATTAGTGCCTGATCTGCACCAGTGCAATAAAGGGGAACCTCAACGGAAGTGTCCCTTGGAATCATTTTCAGTGGCTTTGATTGAGTTTGCAGGTGGTCTACTGTAAGGCCTGATCTTATTGAGCCTTAGTTGATTTTAGTACCTTGAAGACCCTGAACTTGTAATCATTTTTTCCTTTGTTTAGCACTGAAGTATATGAATTGCTTTTATAAAACCTAGAGACAGTCTTCAGAAAATAATTTCAAATTAAAGTTTGTCTTTAAATTGACTTGAAGAAACAGTGCTCTGAATTTGTGAGTGGAGATCCATTGATTACAATGGATCTGTGCTTGCTTCAGCCAAGAGCTTTTTTCTTTATGTTAGTAGGATTGCATAAAATGCTTGTGCACATAGTAATTGCTTACCCTTCAATATTTTCTTCTGAATAGCCGAATTTCTCAAGTGCATATTTGGCCCTGCGGGGCTTCAGAAATGCCTTTGGAGTAAATTCGCTTTTACAATGTGAGCTACCCTCCTTAAACACCAGTCTTGTGCTGTTTCTAGGAGGGCTTTTGGTCAACCACTGGTCTGTTCCTGCCTTAGAGGAGGAAGGTGGTAGCAGTGAGGGGAAAACGATCTTTTGTGAAATTCTAACTGTACTAACTCAAAATGGTACCTGAAGGGATATATGTGTGTATGCACATGGCAGAAGGATAGCTTAATTGTTCTTTGATGTTTTCATCAGATATAGTATTTATCCTACTTGTTTCTAAAGTGTCTGCTAGTGTTAATCATCATAAATTGCTCAGATATTTTGAAAAGCTTTTTATTTTGTGCATATTTAGTAAAGAAACTAACTTAAAGAGGGTTGATAACTTACCAGTTTATTAGATTGAGGAGAGAGGAGTACAAATGACTCACCAGTCCTGTGACAGTGTATTTTGTAGTTGCTGAAACACGGAAGTTTGTTATTGGTGAATGAAGTTCTCAGCTCTTCAGTTTAAACTGATCTTATTTTTGTTTTATAGGCTCAAGTGTCGGACTCTTTATATATGCAGCATTGCAAAGAGAGCTTATTGATCTATATGGACTGGATGGTTGTCTGCTAATAGTTGGCGCACTGTCTCTAAATATATTAGCGTGTGGCAGCCTAATGAGACCGTTGGAGTCATCTGATTCCCCTTTACCAGAAAAAACATGCGTAGACAAAGTCCCAGATCAATATTTTGTTTACCATGAAAAAGAAAAGACTGTTGAAGAAAATATAAGCATCCTTGAAAAGGGCTACATTGATGAGAAATGTGCAAACAATGTGCCTGATTACAAACAAGATAACATTTTAAATAAGAATGTATTAAGCTCAATAAATGTAAATGAGAAAGACACTTATAAAAAGAAAGTTGTGGAACAGACAAACTTCTGCAAGCAGCTAGCCAAAAGAAAGTGGCAGCTCTATTTGAACTACTGGGAGGAAACCGTGGTTCTTTTTAAGAACAAAGTTTTTTCAGCTCTCTTTGTTGCCATTTTGCTCTTTGATATTGGTGGATTTCCTCCTTCTCTGCTCATGGAAGATGTAGCAAGAAGCGCAAACGTTGATGAAGAAGACTATCATATGCCCCTTATTTCCATTATAGGCATTATGACTGCAGTTGGCAAACTTACTTTAGGGATACTGGCAGATTTTAAGTGGGTTAACACTTTATATCTATATGTAATTACCTTACTAATGACAGGAGTGGCCTTGTTTGCAATTCCATTTGCCAAAAGTTACCTTACACTAGCGATGCTTTCTGGGATTTTGGGTTTTCTGACTGGGAACTGGTCAATTTTTCCATATGTAACAACGAAGACTGTGGGAATTGAGAAACTGACTCATGCATATGGGATATTGATGTTCTTTGCTGGACTTGGAAATAGCCTTGGACCACCAATTGTAGGTAAGGTCAAGTTAGATATTTTAAAATTAACACGAGCTTGTCAGGACCAGAAGGAATTAGTTTCCACGTGGGTAGTTCTAGTTGGTCCTAATAACAAGGGAAAGATGAAATCAAAATCTTAAAAATTAAAGCCTGTTTCTCTTGAGCTGGGCAAATTGATGTTGTTCTATTTTCAGCTTTGATGAAAACCACATTTTATGTGTAAGTGGTCAAAGAGCGTATTAGATTTGGCCTTTTTTTTTTTTTTTCCATGACATTTCTCTAGCTTACAATGCTGTGTTCCATTTAACTCCTCGCTGATGCTCTTCTCTTGTATTTTCACCCTCAGGTTGGTTTTACGACTGGACGCAGGAATATGATACTGCATTCTATTTCAGTGGCTTTTGTGTTTTACTGGGAGGATTTCTTCTGCTGTTGGCAGCATTACCCTGCTGGAATGCCTGTACCAATCAGAGCTCAAAGCTGTCTCCGAATACTTACTCCTACAAAGTTGCATCTTGTGCTTAGGTGACAACTGGAAAAACTTCATGGTTTTTTTATATTATATAGCGAAGTATTTTAGTAATTTTCCACTTATTTATGAAGTCCAAAAATCCTCATCCACTAGAAAAATTCCATTGCTGGTTGGTGTTCAGTTCCTTTTTTTTTTCTTTTTTTCTTTTTCCTTTTTTCTTTTTTAAAGAACAGTCTTCTTTTGTCTACTATGCACTGTGTTTTCAGCCTTTGTCTACTGTAATTTCCTTTCAGCCTGTAATGGGTATATTCTGCTGTATTATCAGCTGTACTGTTTTTTTAAGGGGTGAGGGTTCTGGAGGGGTGAAGACTTTGAAGCAAAAATGAAGGCCTGTTTCTTATCCAAGAAGGCTGGCATTTCTGTCACCTTTTATAGGTCTCCAAGTTGCACAATCATACTTTACAAAACAAAAATTTGCCTTATGAGAATGTAATGCTATGGCAAGGTGCTTATAACATCATGTTTAGATTAACTTTTTGACTTTTTAAAGTTTCTCCGATTTACAATGAAGTGCTAATGGGGGAGGAGGAAGAAGAGGGGGAACAAAACCAACCTTGTGTTGCATAGCTGAACTTTATGATGGAAGTAAAGATTCTTACTACCACTGCAACCGAGAACTATGTTTATAAATATTGCACATTTTGTGAAGTCTGTTTATAATAATGTTGAACCAAAATCTTTTAAACCAAGGAATAAATATGATTGTTGAAACCATGTAAAGAAATGCTGACTGGTTATGCAAGTTGAAAATCTTTGGATTGGAGTTGGAGATAGGCTCACAGAAACCCACAGGTGAGTGTTTCTAAGCAAGTTGCCACAGTCCGGCAGTACCAGGGACATCTCTTGTTGCACAACTGTGGTTTAGTTGGTTGAACCTGCTGCAGAGAGCTTGTGTTTAGTCATAGTGCTTTAAACAAAGTGGATTTGATTGAAAAGGGAAAAATGTGATAGCAATGTCATCTTTGCTCTGTTATTTTTTGAATGGATATAGCAAGGAGAGAAGTGAGTAAAAGGGATCAAAAAAAGTGGGGGGGAGGGATAACAGAAGAGGTACGGGGAAACTGAGGCAGCAGGAGTTGTGACACTTGAACACCAAACAGGCCCTGAGTGAGCTCCTGAAACCACTGCTCAGAAACTCTCTAGCTGCAGTCCAGCTCTGTGCCTGTGTTGTTTTTTTTTTTCTTTTGTTTAGCCCAAGGCCCAAGGTTGGCATGACTGGGGGGATGGTGTGTGATTTTTGAAGTCTTGCCTGAGCAAGGCGGGTGACACAGCAGGGGCAGGAGGGCTCAGCTAAGTCTGCGTTGCCCTGAGTGTCCTGTGCAGTAGCTGTTGCTTCTGCCACTGCTCCCACACTGAAGACGTGTCTGGTTCCTCTTGCACAGTAGTCACAGGAGTCTTCTGTCCACCGGTGGCACATCCTATGTGCTTTGGCTTCTTGCTCTAGATTTGAAATTTACTGGAACATGTTGAGAAGCCTTGTATGAGGTGGAAATTCTTAGACTTTCCTGAGTTACATACTGTACAGTTCTCTGCAGCTGCCCAAGTACTTCTCAGCAGTAGTATGTTCTTCAAATGTCTGCTATGATTCTGGCTCATAAATAATCCTCAAGATAAAAAACAGGCATGTAATGAGCAACTTTTACTGTCAAAGTACTATGAACTGTTTTTGCAGACCTCATTAAGCAAGAGCGATATAACCTTTAAGTGAGGCAGACATAAGTAAGTTTTGTTCCCTTTTCTGGTCCAAGGTGGGAAAAGCAGGTTGGCTTCAGACATTTTCTGCTGGCTTTCTGGGACTCGCTTATTTCCGTTTGTATTAAAGCCTGAAAAAATAACAATGCAGTTATTTGGCTTTTTATTTTTTCCTCTATGTGTCAGCTGTGTATAATGACTGTGGTTTTTATTTCTTGGATTGCTTATTCATTGCACATGGAAAAAATATTGAGTGCTCAGTATATGTATAATTGCAGCTCCAGTTCCGCATTGGACCCCTGTGTATCTCATGTGGATTTGCATCAGTTGCATGTGCTGTATGGCAGCTGTAGTCAGATTTCACTGCACACACATGAAAGTAGTACCATTTTACACATCTTAGAGAAACTGCAGTGGTATACCGGATACGATCAGGATGCGTGCGCCTGCAGATTATTATCTGTTAAAGTCTCTCACTTCCTGCCAACAATACATTCTTAGTGCTTTAAATATGAAACTGATGTTACATCACTTGCCAGTCTTTGGAAAAAATCAGCTACAATTAATGATTGGGCAAGATGTAGCACACTTCTGCAATGGAAATAGTGGCTATTATTAGGCAGCTTGATATGTTTGGAAATCTGATTAGTGATCTGTGAGAGTTTCCTGATGTAACCCTACCCGTCAGTGAGGAAGGAGCCTAGGCTGCGGAATAACCTTGTATTGCCACTGCAGTTAATGTGTGTTAGGACTTCTAATCCTAACCAGCTGGTTGATCACTGTGCCCATACTAATTGATAAACAAGACTAAGGACTTAGTGTTTCAGTTTTCACTCTTACTTCTCTAGTATTGAGGGGTTCCTTTTTCAAGATGATGTTTCCAGGGATGCTGCAACTTGAGTTTTGTCTGAGACCCTTTACTTCTGTCTGGCAGGCTTCATTCATATTGACCAATAGGCTCAAATGCTTTTTGGAAGGTTGCAGGAGAGGTACAACATGATTATCTATGCCTCATTTGTTTGATAATTAGGTCATCAATGTTGACACGTGCTTAGAGGCAGGTAGATGTACAGTTCTGCCATGTAGAATTAAATTCTGCATCTCTTGAATTTTATAGTCCTTGACAAACAGATCTGGAACAGAAGGAATTACATGCTTAGATGATTATTCTTTATACTGTATTGTAGAAGAAAAAGTTATTGTTTGTTGCTTAAATTAATTAGTTACTGTGGAGTCAGTCATGAATAGAACATTTATTTTCTTATTTGCAGGTCTTAAGAAAGTTTATTGCAGTTACCAAAACACAAGAAAAATGAAACAGCTAAGTTTTATTAGGTTTATAGTCTGTTATGTGCCTTGCTTAATTGATAGTTTTTATGGTTAGCTGCAAAAATTGATTGCATTCCTTTGTTAGCTGTTAATTTGTCTACATGATGCTGATTCGGGATTCCCGCATCACATACTGCCATTGAACAATGTGCTGAGTAAGGGCTACAGATCATATGCTGTGAAAATTGGCTGAGATGTTTGCATAGTATTATACTGACATGGCAGTATTTTTGACTTGAAAGATATTTCACATAGGGCTTTTCGAAAGGGCAAGTCTGGTGAATATGTTGGGCTGAATATGATACTGGTCAGATTAAAACTGGCAAAACAAAAATGACACAGAAACTGGACAGATATGTCAAAGGAAGTGGCAAAAGCTTCTTTCTAGTATGAAATAGAATTCCTCAGATTCAAAGGACTATTTCGGTGATGTTTTGCTGTAGACTCAATTAATTGTGCTGAGGAGCCAAGTTAAAGACTTGTCAGTCTTCTTACCGGAAGATTCTTGGTTAGAGCTACAGAACTAAAACCAAGTATGACTGGTGTGAATGCAGATCTCTTGACTTTTGTGCCTGCAGATGCTCAAGACTTCATTTAATGAGGAATGAGAGTCTTGAGCGTGTGCGATAAGGAAGAGTGAAGACGGGACAAGTCGTTTGGCTCCAGGGTCTCACCACAGAGCTTTTCCTCTTTGGATCTGCCGTGTCGGGTGCAGCTTTAGTGCTGCGCGTGGTGCAGTTTTGTGAGCTCGCATAACCATATGCCTGGAACATGAGATTTAACGCTTGTTACCTCCAGTCTCCTCGCTTAGAGTGCAACAGGGAATATGGCACAATGTTCAGTCATCTGATATATATCTCAGGGGTCTTCAAGGGAGCACCCCTTCCTTGCTGAGCCCCTGTGCCTCTTCAGTGCATCGTCCTGGGTGCTATGTTGTGAATCCACTCAGGGAACCCCTTGGAAATGCTTCTTTTTGTACCCAAGACCAGCTCATTGTTTTTACAGTACAGGTTCACATGTAACTGCTATCTCAGTACACAGCGGCACGCTGCAGCACGAGGGTTGGAAGGAGCTTGGAGTAATTCCTTTGTAAGCTGTCCTTGTAGTCGTGTCCCTGTGTGGTGAGACTGCAGCTTACATCGTGCCCAGCTGCTTTTGACTCCAAGCTGAGTCTTACTTGGTCATAGTTAAACTTGCAGAAATGTTTTCTTACAGTTCAAATTAATGTTTTTTGTTTGTGTGTTTTTCCCCCTGTTTCTCTCATTGCAGGCTGAAAATCATCCAACTAAACTCTCTTACCTCCTTTCCTGGTGTCACAGTTCATGTTGAAAAGTGAAAGTGTTTCTGTGATTAACAGCAATGACTAGATGTTGCTGAGTAACAAGATGAATGCTTATCCACCTGTTTTGCAAATGGACATATTTACAGATCATATCTAAATTATGTGCTTTTTTATTTTTGGTGGTTATTACTTTAAAATTTGGTAGCATGACATGCATATCAAGTTGCGTTAGGTCATGCTGCCTTCTGTTAGAATCGAATTACTTTGCTGTTTAGTTAAAATGTCTCTGGGTTAGAGTGGCTGTCTCCCTGCTTTGCATTACTTAGGCAGCTGTCCTTTCAAATAAGGATAACTGAAATCTTCTGGCATGTTTTGAATTACAATAAACACGGTGTACGAGGGCAAGGGTTCATAAAAAATGCTTATATTATTTAATATTTACTCCAAATGAAACAGGTTTATGTGGAGGTGCTGTCAGGGACAAAAAAACTACAAGAGTAGGCTTGACAATCTGGTGACAATCAGTTGTCTGGTGACAATTGGCACCATCAGTTGTAGTAATAGAAGTAAGTCGTCACTCTTTTGGGTGCATGGCTGGCTCTTTTGGCTACTGAAAACAGGGAGAGAGAGGTGGGGAAGAGGGAATTCCCATTGAGCACACCATGTACCTTGTTGCTTCAGAAATCAGAGGCTTGAGTTTGCATATGACAGTGGACTACTGAAAACAGGGTTTCATCATCTCGTGTGGAAGTGGGGAAGTGGAAAGGCTAATGGAGCTGCTGCTGCCATCTCAGTTTCTTGGAGGGAAGATGTCGCTTTAGAGGGTCTTCGACCTTTTTTGAGTTTAGTCTAATTTTGCTCAAGAACAAGAATCACAAGACTGCAGAAGACAGAGTTTTTGAAGTTGATACACAGGAGCAATTAATTTGAAGCAATATTGAATCAGTAAGGACCAAAGGTATTGAAATTGTATGCTATTGGAGAAACACAGACCAAAACCTGCCTCTGCCTGGCTTTTACATGTGTTTGGGCAGTGTTCGTGGTGCAAGAGAATGCTGACTCACATACATACACTTACATATGCCTCACGTATACATACATATACTTACACTTACATATTCCTCCTTTTTATTTTACTTTTTTTTCTTTTTTCTTTTTTTTTCAGTTTCTGCATCAGATGTTGTGCAAACTAGATGCAGAGAGCAGGCAAGGACTAACCATGTTTTATTTCTTTACAGCTCTTCAAAGATTTCTTCAAAGAGGTAATATTGTGTTGAAACTGTATTATTAATGCAAAATGGCAATGTATAGTGCAAAGATAATTACTACAGCTAGAGATTCATAGCCCGTGAGCTGTCTAAAGCTGCAACTGGGAGTCAAGTTTCCTGTCAGCCATGGGAAGCCATCAGAAAGCAGTGACCAGCTTGTGGATGGAGGCTCAGATTGGGCTATGCCAGGTATTCTTCCTGGGAGGATGATTGGGGCTGCAGAAACTGGGCTGGTACTTGCAGGTTTTGCTAAAACTAGTCCAGCAATTCAAATTTGATATGAAAATGAGCAGGTAGGGAATGAACCATAATTACGAATATTTTGTTTTGCTTTGTGTTTTGTTTTTCAGCTTCCGTTTTCTTGGAGAAGTAAACCTGGGATCAGCCAATCTGAAAGAAAATTCTCCTTAGTTATTATTTCCTGATTACATTTGACAGCATGTTCAGTTATTGCCAGTCAGTCAACTTAGTTCAAATATTGCTGGGTGAATAAAAAATCCAGGTGCCCGTAGCCATATATGAAAATACCAATACCTGCAGCAGAGGCCAATTATTTTTTGAGTTGTCTTCTGTACTCTGGTGCAATTGCAATGCTAGAAGTACTAACTTCTAGGGCTGTAACCTGGCACCCACTTTGAAATGGAAAAGAGTGCTTAAGAGGTGTGAACAGAAGATTTTTCTGATCTTCTTCCTTCAGAATGGAGAGAAATGAGGCAGCCACCATCAAATGGCAAGGACATCTGCATGGAAAGAAGAAAAAGTTATCTTCTTTTACAAATACAACTTTTCAGAACAAGTCGCTGTTCCCATGACTTCCTTTTTTTGGTGTGTGAACTGCACCAAGAAGCAGGTTGAGTATTTGCCTTTATGGCAATGATGGTAAGACTCTGCGGAGGGAGGATGGTTTTTCTTCCCATTGCATATTTCTCTGTGTCTTTTCCAGTAAGAAATACTGTATGCACTGGCATATGAACGGAAATAAGAGGCAGTGGTAAGACTGTAGTTGCAGAATAGCCCTTGCACCTATGCTCAGCTTTTACCAGACGGAACTTTTACTGGATAGAATTATTACTTCAGCTATTTTGGATATACTTTTCCTCTCAAATTTACCATCTGTGTCAAAGTTTGGGGTTTGCTTTCACCCGATTAATTCTCTGAGTTCAGTTATCAGCTTTATTCATATACATTTTGAACTTCATGATATGGACTGAAATGGATTTAAAATAATTTGGAAGTCCTGAAAAGAGCTTTACTTCCTTCGTTACCCACAGCTGTTTTTCCTGATGTTCCTGCTCTTTAGTAGTAAGAGCAAGACAGTGCCTTTAGATAATGAAGCAATACTGAATTTTGATTGCTGACTTGTTTTCCCTGGAACAGCATCAAGAAAATTAAGAGGTGGAGGTGCCAGATGGAGATGAGAGGAAGAAAATGAAATTCAAAACAGGAAGCAGAAAGAGGCAGGCTCCAACTCACCTTCATGCCATTTCCTCCCAAGTGGAGAAGAACATTGACAGTGATTGACTTGTCACATGCCAGCTTCTTGCAGTGCTGCAAAACTGCCAAGGAAGCATGCAGTTTTCTACATGGTTTTCTAAAGCCTTTAAAAGAAAACTGATGCTGGAGAGTTTAAGTGGGGGGGTAGGCTGGGGAAGCAAGCAAGCAAGCAGTCCTAACACGTGCCTACTGCTGTTTTGTTGGACAGTTCTCCACATGCCTGTAGTTCAGCTGCCTGGAAGTAGGATCTGCTGAGCCACCACAGGACACCAGCACATCCACTGCCAGAGATGGGTGCAGATGGAGGGAAGCAACTGCAAGCTTGCCAGGTGGGTTAATGTAGTGCTGCGTCTGCAGTAATAAATAGCCTTGCCATGACTCAGGAGATATTTGCTCAGGCACAGCACCGGACTGGTGCGTGCCTGGCTGATGGAGCAGGGGGCAGTTCCTTTGCCCCTGGGCATCCACATCCCAAGGAGACCACCCGATCAGCTGTGAGCAGACATAAAACAGTGCTAGAGGGGACACTGCTGGCAGCTGACGAGCTTGCTTGGCAGGAGGGACTGTGGCCTGTGTACTCTCTCCATAAGCACACTGAAAAGCAATGCATGTAGCAACAGGGGAAAGCTGCTTTCTTGTCAGGACAGCAACTCCTGCTTTCTGATAATTTAGTTTGGTGAGTAGACATGCTTAGTAATCAAAATATTAACCATTGTTGAAGTCTGTACTATGGCTTTTAGCAGCTAAGTTGTGGAGAAATATATTGTATATTGATACAGTGGAGATTAAAATAGAAATACCATTTTTTTCGTGCCTCATTTCTTGCCAATGATTACCTAATAGATGCATTTTTTCCTCATCTATACTTCTGTATTGGTTGTAGCTAACATTTCCTTTTTTTTTTCCCTTTTGTTTGAGAGATCCAGTATAGTTTCTCTACCAGCTCCATCTACTTGCCTTTAAAATGTGTGATTTTTCATAACGCACTCATTTTTCAGTTTCAAGTGGTTCATGATGAATTGGAATAAAATAGACAAGTGCTGTGTGTCTAGGGTGGCAATGAAACCTGCTTTGGAAGCCAGTAAGACAGGTTCATCGAATGGAAACTCATCCATGTATATCTGGCCCTGAATGTCTTCTGTGATAATTCAGGGACACTTTTAGGGGGTAAGCACACAAGTGTTGTCAAGCCTGAGATGATGTAATTGTACCATAACACTTTCAGCAAGTGATCATGCTGTTCCCAAAGTATTACACAGAGAGAAGAAAAAATACATTCCTGAACTGGACATTTTGAAGATTTTGAGCCAAGGAGTAGACAATGTAATTTTTCTCTGTTTTCCTTCTGTTCAAGACAAATCACTGGGGCCTTACAGTGTTTCCAGTCTTACTTTCTGAAGCTGTCAGCTGTAAGTGGTCAGCACGCACTGATGGGTGCTGGCATGGGTTTGTGTGCCTGTCATGGTGTTTTATCCTATTTTTAAAAAGCTATATGAATTGCAGAGTCAGAGCAATAGTGTCCCCACTTAAGCAAGTGACTTTTCTCTGAACTCCCCACCCAAAACAAACTGTGCTTTTCAAAACGATTCAGGGTACAGCAGAACAGCGTGTTGGAGTCCTATATCCCCTGCTTACACCGTCTGCTTCTTGTGCTCCCTCCTCGAACGATGCCTTCTCCACCTCCCTTGGCTCTCACATGGTCTGTCTGGCTGTTTTTACCCCCACACTGTCCACAGGCCCCAGTGCTGGGGTGGGCAAGAGGCAGCGTATGCTGTGGGTCTCGCGGCTGTGGGGTGCTGCCTGGGTGCATGTGCTGATTCGCCTGCTGGTAACTGCAAACAGCGACACCATTGATTGTGAGATCCGCTGGGATGCTACCCAGTGGCCTTCTCCACCAGGCTGGCATTTGTTTTGGTGTATGGAAATCGAAGATTTTTAAAGCAGATGAAATGAACTAAAGTTTGATTATGTGAACTTGTAATGTCTAGTGTTCTGGCTGCAGCACAGTTCAAAATCTTCCTTTATCAGCAGTGTCATTTAGCATCTCCAGCAGAGCAATTGCAGAGGGTCTGGAGTGTTTATTACAGATGGAACAAATTTTGTGCTGTTGTCATGAGCTGATTAATTTGTATTTAGGCTATTCTCTGTCCTCACACACTGAAAGGGTTTTTCTTCTCTGCAGTTATCCACTTGAAAAAAAAAAAAAGTAAAAGACCTAAACACTCTAAATGCAACAAAGCATCAACACAAATAAAATTAAGGCATCAGAAATTCTGTCTTAGGTTAACATTAGATACCAGACAAGCAGTGTGACCAAAACACAGCGTTTTTGCGTGGACAGTGCTTCAAATGAGAAACATACAGTATTGATTCTTAGTTGGCATTGTACGCCCATTTATCCTTGAAAAGCTGCTGTTGAAGTTGTCACTAGCTAATGAGGATCATGTCATGGAAGTGCTGGCTAACAGTTGCAGTTGGATTGAATTTCTTTGGTTTATGTCTAGCTTTATGTGTTTATTTTTGAACCCCACGGTTCTCCTCTGATCCTGAGCATCCAGTGCTCAAAGCCTGCGGTTTGCATGCTACCCTTCAGCTGGGATCAGCGGAGCTGCCTTCCCCTGTGTTTACTTCTAACCCAGAGCCACCGCAGCCTCTCCAGCTGGAGCCAGGCCATGGCAGGGAAAGCGGCATGGCAGGACTGCCCGTGCTGCATCCCCACTATGGCCTCCCAGCGGGGCACGCGTTTTGGCTGTGGCGGCTTTTGCCCACCAAGAAGGGCTTTCTTTCATATTTGGCTGGATGCTTTGAAACTCCTGAAGCTGAGATGCAGATTACTAGATCAGCAGAATAGGCTGCTTGCAGTTTTGAAGGAAAACTCTAAAATGAACCATAAAGCTTTGCCTAATTATTTTTCTTGCTGCTATTGTTTTTTTCTTTTTTTTTTTTATCTGCTGCTGACAGTGAATTTACCACAGCTACCTCTGCCCTCTCCCACAGGGATCCTGTTGTTTCTCATGCTTCTGTAAGGAAGAAAAAAAGTTTGTTTTCTAAGCAAGAAAATGAAACTTCTATTTTCCTTTCATGTTTACTGTTGTATATTTATTTTTTCTCTATCTTTTCAAGACATCAGCAAGACTCAAAAGCAGCCCTGTTGGTAGCTGGAGGCCATGCCCCCCCTGAAGAGTATAAAAGCAATCCCTGGTGATCCCCTGGTTTCCTCGCACCACCCAGGCCAAAGCACTGTCTTTTCTCACCAGCCTCTCTGGGTAGCAGGGTGTTAGGAGACCAAAAGTTTTGGTTTTAATTTAGACATGTCCCTTGAAGTCAGGGTGGCTGCTCAGAGCACCACACATTGCATTCATGTAGTCGAAGTCCTGCAGAAATGCACTTTGGTCAGAGGTTGTGAAGCAAGGGTTTGAATTGCAGCTGCATGGTATAAGCAGTTATATGTTTTGTTTGTCATGTCTGTGACCTTTTGCTCTTTGTACAACAGCAATGCAAGGAGAAATCATCTCTCCAAACTGTGTTACTTTGTATGAAAGGAGAATTCTGTCCAGGGCTTAGGTCTCCTTGTGGTGTCTGCAGCAGGGGTTGCAGAACCACCTCTGCAGCGTGCCTTGTGTGCCCTCTAGCTGCTGCAGGCTTTCTGGAGAACTGAAAAATCTTTCCATTTTATGTAAGCCTCACTGCATTTTGGTTTTGGACTCAGCAGGCAGGTCTTGGAAACAAAGTTTTGAATAATTGCAGTTAGAGGAGCAGTAGAGACCAAGAAGCTAACTGCTGCCTTGTTTGCACTGCTACTGCTGTGATGATCCAATAGAAAAAAATTGTGCTTGCTGTTCAGGCAGGGAATTTGTTGCTTTAAAAGGTATTTGCTTAGAGTTTACACGCTCAGCTGAAGCAGGGGGGAGCAATATGTCAGCAGGATGATTCCTATGAAATCTAGTGAGATGGGGGTGGAAACGTGCTATGTGGTAGGGAGCAAAGAGCTAAGAGTTCTTTTGCATAGGCTTTTTGTGAGATGTTTCTCTGTAGAGAGCAAATTGCTGCCAGCCTGTGGGCACAGTTAGCTGGGGAGCGGGTGGCTCTGAGTGCCTTGTGCTTTTGTGTGTCCCAAAGGGGATGTAGCATGTCGAAATGCCCTCTGTAGCCTTTCAGATGCGAGCACTGTACAACCATGCTGCTGTGACAGAGAAGGGCAGGCACACCATGGGGTACTGGAGGACCAACACATTTTGTTGTCTTTTTTTTTTTCTTTGGAATCTCTCTTACGTGGTTCCTTTTCTTGTGGGTGGACATCCCTGAGCTGGATTTGTTTGTCCTGCTCAGGAGCCATCAGTTCTTGTAGCCAATAGTTTATCTCTACAGCTCATCAGGACAGGGCATTGATCTGATCTGTGAGGGTGTGAGTGAACCCTCTCACTGCAACTGCTGGTTGTGAAGCTGCGGTCTCTCCTTCCTTAGTCACCATTTCACGATCCTGCTCAGAGTATGATGCACAGGACGGCTTGCTGGGCTGTCAGCCATAAGGAGGACATGTGCTGCTCGGTGTTGGGGGTACAGCACCTTGGTGCTGCCTGTGGGCCCAACAGCTTTGAACCAGCTTAGCTGTGGAGTGGGTAATTTCAGTGCTGGAGGGGTCAGGGCAGGGTTGGGGCCCCTCAGACAGGTGCAGCTGTGGTGATAGGCCCAGGTGGAGCACGTCTGTGGTGACGAGGCTGGGCTGCTCAGCCAGGTGCACACCAGCAGGTAGCTGTGGTATCTCACTGTTCTGGGGGAGGCTGGGCTGCTGGCGTCAGCCCCCAGTTCAGCCCATGGGCAGAGCAGGTGAGGGGTCTGTGGGTGGTGGTGGTGAGGAGTGGGCTGTGGCTTTGCGTGCAGCCCAGGGTGGCACAAGGGGCAGGAGGGAGCTCAGATGGTGGCAGGCTGTCAGTCTGCACATAGCTGTTTCCCCCGCAGCTGTCTTATGAGCTCTTCCCTTCACAAACACCTAGAGAAAGGGCCCATGTCCCCGTCCATCACATTGGCACGATAAAGGCCTGCTTTTTTGGTGCTGGAGGACAGCCCAGATGTTAATGCCTGCTAATTCCTGCGCAACATCTGTCTGGCAGGAGAGTCCAGTACCCTGTGGGTCAGAAGGAAAAGGCAAAAAAATGCTGGAAAACCCAGTTCTGGAGCATGCAGTGACAGCAGCAAGGAATTTTTGTCAAAACATGAACCCTTCTTACTACGGATTTGGCCATGTCCTTGCTGCACCTGGGGGTAATGGTGGTGGTAGGCATGTGCTAATGTGAAAGCAAGGCCCTCACCTGTGTGCACTCCCATCTCACTCCAGCTGGGCAGGAAAACCTCAGATCATAGGGCAAGAAAGCCTTAAACCGTAGCATTTCCAGACCTCATTGCAGGATCTTGTGGAGAGGTAAGTGGGCTAAAAGTCTGTATTATTTTTTAAGTGGTGTTCCCTCTACTGAGGTGCCATCTGTGTTAAACCACTAGTCTGGTGCTGAAGGAGTAACTCCTTTTGTAGTACCCTACCAAGACAGTCTCACTAGGTACTGTATTTTTTTGTGTTGTTTTGTTGTTTTTGTTTTGTATGTACCTCATTAGAAAACTGACTGAATTTGTGTTAAGAATCTCCCCCAGTTACATTTAATTGCAATATTGTGTCTTACTTCATAGCAGAGGCTTTGTATCTGAAAGAATTATGATAGAGTATGTTGGGCTTAACAGCATCTACATCTTCCATATTTCCTTCGAAAGGTTGGGTGGATCCTTGCTCATATGTTTACCAAAATGCTTGTGTAGGTGTTATATAAATGTATATCTATAACATGTATCTGCTGTGGGCCACCTTAAAATGTTGTACTTACTGCTGCTGGCAGGCAGAATGGATAGCAGATATTTTTTTCAAACCTGCATTGAAAAACTGCTCAAAACTACACGTCAAACGAGTGATCTGTGTGCTTTCAGGAAGCTGTGCCATTGTGTTTTAGGAGCCATGGAAACATCTCTTGATGGTAACACATCCGTGAACTTTTGCAATATGACTCTGGAGGCAACTGTTGGCTACAAAGAATCCTTTGCTAGGAGTTAAGTTCTGCCTGGGACAAACTCTGGAGTGAAACTGCTGATTAAGATGATACTGAGCAATTACACTATGATAAGTTAATTACAGAGGACCAGCCCAATAGCTGCAGTTTGCTTTGGCTGGACTGCATGGATTTGTAATGGGAAGAAAGGTGATGGTATCTTCTGAGCAGCACAGCTGAAATACTGATGTTCTCCTGCAGTCTAATATGGGAGCTAGTGCCTCCCTTTCAATTTGTGTAAGTGAATTTAAATCTGGCTTCCTGAGTCTCTCTCATGTCTTTTCTTCTTTCTGAGAAAGATGTTCTTCTTTTCTCAACCCAACTGTCGCATCTGAAGAGGGAAAGAGGAGGTATTTACAGTAAAATAACGTCTATTTTTAAAATAGAGACTTTTTTAACACCTCACGTCTTATATAGAACAATGCTTTAAAATACATTAAATTTTTACTTTTTTTAGATAATTATTAATGCTTTAGCATTAATATTGCATTCTAAGCTTGCTTATGTATTGAAAGAGCAGAATAAGGTTTAGGTTTTTCAGTGTATGTGTGTTTGTGTGCATTCGCCATGGCAACAGGGCTCAACACAGCCAAGTCGAGTTCTGGCTTGTGGCGTTGTTGAAGGTGTGCATTTTATGAGCAGAAAAACAGCTTTTTCTATAGCAATTCAGCTACAAATCTGTAGGAAAGTTCCCTTTTTCCTTCTGGAAATATAATAATAAAAGTATTTGAGAAGGTTAGTTTTAGAATGTTTTGGGATGATGCTATAAAAAGTTAGAATCGCCCTTTAAAATGAAATGCGGATACTGTTTAAATCCTCCTGATGCAGAACTGGTACTGGCATCTAAATCTGGATGTTTCAGGTTTGGACTTCTGCTTTAATTGTGTTGTGTAAAGTGTATGACTTTGTAAAAATGAGTCCTCTCCTATGTGACTGTGAGCATACCCTGACTGATAGAAAAATTAAGACAAAATGCAGCATAGTGGATAATGTCACATGTTTATAAGGCAAAGCACAGGGGGATGGAAGAGGGAGAGAGGGCATTTTCTCGTCAGGTAGGGCTGATACTGGTTGATTCCTACTTTTATTTTTCTGAGAAATTCTAAGGTCAGTCTGTGGACAGAGAAGTGTACCAATAGCAGGTTCCCACAGCAAACTGTTATTTTGGGTTTCATTGACTACTACCACAAACATCATGCATGTTCTCCTTAGACATTTGACTGTGGCGGAGAGGGTGCGAGCTTACGTGTGGAGAACGTGGGTTTCTGTCAGTTAAGGTTTCCACAAAGTTGCATTTTTGGATTTGATATCCTGAAAGCAGGGGTCAAGTTTACATTGTTTAGGACCAGAGTGAATGGGAGGGAAAGGAATAGTTGGTGTTTGAGTCTCCTGGCTTGGCAGATTTTGGTAGCTGAGGCAATGCTGTGTCTGTGTTACACTGTAACCCAGCTTCCAGAGCAGGAGGTTTGATTCCCAGGGAGGCTGGTGTGATCATGGTGATGTTCAGGAGCATTCTCATGAAATAGCTGTAGTCCTTAGGCTGAAGTAAATAATGCCTTTCAGGGCTTTAGGTTAAGCCCGTGGCTTGTGACCACCTGGATTTGAATGCAATTTCATGGGAGGCTCGTGGAGCTCAGAATAGTTGCTGCTGTGACATACCACTCATATCGTCAGCCAGCTTTGGAGAAGGTCCTGCTTTTAGGGTCTCACATGATATCTAAACCTGCTGCTCAAGTACTTTCATGTTCCTCTGTATTTTAAACTTCTTTGTCGGATCTCTGGCTAGGCTGTGTCGTTAGGTCATCCTCTGTTTGCGAGCTACCTGCAAAAGTTATGCATGCCTCAGTGTGGAAACCACAGTGAGCATGTTAGCTCAGCATCCAGCTTCATGAAAGACGGGCTGAACACCTCTGTGTCACTGCTCAGCAACACTCGTCAAGCACAATCTGTGTTTGGATTTTTACGGTTGAACTGTTTACAGCAAACTAAACCAGAGGTCAGACGATTCAGTTCTGGAAGCAGTAATCTAGACTTTGATCTGCATTTGAAAACATTAGACCTAATAAAAAATAACTTCAAATTGAACAAAAACAGTTAAGCTGCTCTCTGCTCTGGGAGCAGTCTTCTTTCATGACTTTTGTATTATAAATAGGCCTTTTGGTAGATAAAAGTGTTTACAAATGCCACAGCCGTAGACGGTAGAATGCCCACGGTCTGTTTCCCCTGCCGAGGGGCTCGGCCCTGCCCTCTGGGCGGGGCCACCGGAACCTTCCAGAAGCGGCGGGAAGGTGCCCAGGGCAGCCCCGCCCTCTCCTCACAGAGCCGCTCAGCCCCGCGCTAGCTGGGGCACGGGCACCCAGAGCGATACCCCTCGTCCTTTCAGTCCTAGGTAGCCTCTCCATCCTCACGAGACGGAAAAAACAGCTCCTGAGTGCATTGTGCATGATTTCGTCCATTAGTTTTTGCATCAGTTATCAGGGTAAGAAAATAGGAATAACCTGACGAGCAGAGGCAGGAACCCTTTACTAGGCTTGTGCTGCGGCTGCTGCTTAAATTCCTCTTCTGGTGCCATTAATCTTGCTTTTTTTTCACTTCCCCCCCCCCCCCCCCCCA
>VXAL01000585.1:1087-24018 GCA_013399475.1 Chauna torquata | reverse complement strand
GGGGTGAGAAAGCTGTGCCCTAGCACTAGTCAGCCTTTTGCCTGACTGCTGTGGCTCTTTTTGAGGAGGGGATTTAGCAACACCTCCCTGTCCTAAACAGGCATCTGCCTTGACCCTGACCCACATTGTCTCTCAGTGTTCAAGCCCCATGTTGTCAGCCTCTCACACATGCAGTTTCTATAGCTGCATTTAAAAAAAAAAAAAAGAGTTTTAAGGACTGAGATGTCAGCTGCATGGAAGGGCTGGGATTGTAAAGCCAGCCTCCACGGTCACACAGCTTGTGTTCTTAGGCACTGAAGGTGGGGAAGCTGTTGAGGTCTGAGTTTTGGACTTGAATAGACTGTAGCTATCTATGGGTTTTATTAGGATTTACCCCATTGCAGGTCTTGTCTCAGCTGTACGGAAGAAGGATATTAGGATTTTAGGAACATGCAGTGGAGGTAAAATATGTACATAGATGCCTTAATGAGGACGATAATTTTACCTAAATGTAGACCCTTGAATCTTAACATTATGAAAATCAGCTTCTTCTTATCACTTGACTGTTTTTATTCCCCAGAAATCATTGTCTTCTATTCAAGTCAGGCACACAACAAATAAAGTCTCACCGGATCCACAGTTCGACAGAGAAAGAAGAACATTTGGTGTTCCTCTGGAAGCTCTCATACAGGATGCAACACAATGTGGAGTCCCTTTTCTTGTCACGCAGATGGTGGAGTACCTAGAAGTATTTGGTAAGCTCATGTTTTGTCTGCTCTGGTCTGTTACTGTTTAAGTGGTACTTCTTAACTGTAACAACTCAGCAGTTTCATGGTCTATTTTTGCAGTTATTATGATTTCTTACAGGAGCTCTTGCTTTTTGAGATCCACCTCTCATCACACAGATATGATAATGCAATTTTTGCTTACTGTTTCATATTTGTTCTTGAGCAGGTCTGCAGCGTGTTGGTATATTTCGAGTCAGTGGTTCCATGAATAAAATCAAGGAATTAAAGCAGAAATACAATCAAGGAGAAAAAGTAGACCTCATTAATCATGGAGATGTTGATTCTGTGGCCAGCCTTCTGAAACTGTTTCTGAAAGAACTGCCAGTGGCTGTTTTTCCAGACAACATCTGCACTGGCCTGCTAAAAACTTTCCAAGGTATGAAATGGACACCTTCCAAGCTTCTGTCCTTTCTCTGACAGTGACAGATACTGTGTTCATTGCACCTTCATAGTAAGCAAGGGTTTAAGTTTCCTTGACCTGAGACTGATGTTTAACTGCTCCTGATGGACCAGTCTTCCATGAACTCGTCTGTAGTCTTTTTTTTGATTTTTTTTTTTTTTTTTTAATTCGTTAAGGCTTTTGGAGGCCACAATGTCCAGTGCAATCCAATCCTGTATTCTCTGAGAAAGTACCTCCTCTGCCTGTTTTCTTTTAAAATTTGATGGCTTACTACTTAGTGAGATATCATTTTTATTTTTAATCTAATCACCATCATAATGCTATTCACGCCTTTATGTATCTACTGCCTCATTTCCCTCTTTTCCAAGCTGAAGCCTCCCTCTCTATTTCACGTTCCCTTGTACAGGAGCCTTTTTGTTCCCTGTTCTTCTTTAGTACTTTTTACTAGTTTTCTTGTTGTCTTCTTGGCAGCAGTGAGTGGAATGGCATGAAGTGTTTAAATTGTAAAACCAGAATGACTACCTACAGCAGTATGTTGCCTAGTTCCCTGTTCATGTCTATAGTTCTTAATTGAGTAAAATCAAATAAAACCCCACCACTGATGGCTGAGCTAATGCTTTCAGATAATTATGCCAAGTGATTTTGAGTGATAACTGATTCAGGTGTTTGCATACAAATAAGTGGGTTTTGTGGGTTAGACTACAGGTTGCTCTTGTTCAAATTTCATCTGCTAAATTCCAGGTTATGTACATCTTTACAAAAAAAACAACAACGAACAGAAAGTCAGTCATCAACTCTGAAAGTCTATGCTGAAAGATCCTTCTACAGATTTTTGTAGTCACCTTGTTTTGAGTACCCTGAATAGTCTTGCTTAAATCCTTTTTTTTCTTTTTCTTTTTTTTTTTATCTCCATCCCCTTTTCATTAATATGTTGAACAACATGCGTCTTGACCTTTATGGAATGTATTTTCTGGGGCTAGAATTGCCCTTTAGGGCGTGCTTTGCTATTCACAATGTTAAAGCTGTGCAGATGTGTCCTGGAGATCTATGGCAAATTTGAGCATCAGCTGCCAGTTTTTGAGCAGTACTGCCATCTCAGTTCTAATATCCAGGAGACTTTATCATACTAATTCTGAACTGCTGATCAAATAGAGTTGTTTGTGAACCCATTTTTTGCCTTGTAACTCTTCTTTGAAGAATGAGAATCAAGGAAATGCTAAGTGTTCCTAATTTAGATTTTTAAGCATCTCTTGGGTAACTACAGTTGCATATTTATAGAGCAAAAATGTTTTGAGACTGCGAGCTACCAATTAGTCAGGAAATGGAGATGATGTAGGGCTGAAAGGGTACAATTTCTTATTCCTCTTAATGAGAGTCATACAGCATGTGTCAAATCTCTGGGGAGAATCAAAGCTGATAATCTTTTAACATCTTTAAAGGCAGCTTTAAGGATTCACATATATGGCTGCTGCCTGTAGCTCCATTAAAAAAGCAGCAAGTAATTCTGTCCTAACAGGAAGAGTAGCAGAAACAGCGTATGTGAAACTCAGTATCTGGAAAATCCATGGTACTTAAATATTAATACTTGAAAATAGTTGTCAAAATTTAGTGTAGAAATTCTTCATTTGGAACATATATTAGAGCAAAGTAAAG
This sequence comes from Chauna torquata, assembly GCA_013399475.1. Taxonomy (NCBI): domain Eukaryota; kingdom Metazoa; phylum Chordata; class Aves; order Anseriformes; family Anhimidae; genus Chauna; species Chauna torquata. The sequence goes on along the minus strand of VXAL01000585.1, from coordinate 21,198 downwards.
AATAAATATTTTAAAACCTTCCCTCTTTCTCAGATCTATAATACTGTCTATGATGAAAGTGTGTTACTATTAGGAGTATCTGTGTAATAACTTTTTTTTTTTTTAACAGAGCACAAAATCCACACAACAGAATGCATAAAGAATCTGAGACAGTTACTCGGCTGCCTGCCCAAAGCCCATCAAAACCTTCTTCGGTTCCTGTCTGCTTTCCTGTTAAAGGTAGCAACATACAGTGCAGTGAATTTCATGACTCTGGAAAACCTAGCCGTTGTGTTTGGACCCGCTCTTTTCAAGTGAGTACACTGTATCTACCCGTACACCTTAAACAGTATTACTTGATCACACTTCAAAACAAGGTTTTCTGTCCTAACTGTACATCCAATAGTAACTACAGTGTTTTGAAAGTTAAATGTCCATACAGAATATTACGGGCTAATGTGAACAGATTTTGAGCTGGCTGACCAATTTGGCCCTGTTACGTCCTGCCTCTAAAGAACTGATCTCAAGTAAGAAAGCATCTAAAGAGAAGAGGTGTGAAGGATAGAAAGCTGTTTAATGAGAATTAGTCCTGTTTTCCTCTCCAAGCTATGTTCTGGCTGTGGAGGCTAATTAGTGAGAGCGTTGATTCTGAAAAGCTAAGGCTGATTTTGACCTTATAATAGCATTTGATAACAGAGAAGGGAGTCTCTTGTACCAAGGTGGAGAAGTAATTTACTCTGTCCTTTGTAGAGAGAGTTTTGGATGTGCTGGTGCCTCTAAAATGCACATTGATATCTGAACAGAGGCCGTCAGAGCTTGCAAGCACTAAGTGCTGAAGCTAGTGAAGGCGTGTTTGGGGTGATGGAGAGCTATTTAACTGGATGCTAAAAAAGAAAGGTGGGAGAGCATATGTCAGGGAAGTCAAGGTGGTGAGAAGAAACAGCCTAGAATGGTCTGATAGCGGTGGATTTTCCAGAGAAACTGAAACATTTTTGTGCTTCATCCTGTCCTTCATGTTGATACAGAAAGGTGATAGTGTTCATACCTGTGTTAAAATTTGTGAACCTTTATTTCAGTGGATCAGTCATTCCAGCTTAATGTCAGCTATAAGCCAATGCTAATTTGCAAAATTTGTGTTAACAGTCAGTATTTTCTATACAGTAACAAAAGCCTTGTTATTTTCTACTTTTGTGTGCGGCAAGCTGAGGAAGTTCTTAAAAAGTTATATTCAGCAAAATTGGTACCATGTACATTAGAAATCAATGACAGGCTTTGTTTTGGGGAACTGTGCTCATAAACCTTGCTGCTGTTTCCAGAGGGCTCTGTTTGTGTCTTCTTGCCTGCTCAGTGGGCTTATCACCAGGTGTACCAGCTTATAACCTTTGCAGGTGATACAAATAAAAGCATTTTACTTTAGCAAAAGTACAGCTGGAGAAATGAATCTAACAGTGTGTAGTGTGACAGGGCTTAGGCCATTCAGCCTTGTGAGGGTAGGCTTTGCCATGGAGGATAATCAGTTGTGGAACAAAGCACTTATACAACAAAAACCCTTAATATCTGCATGCTGAAGTCAGTAAATGAGTGTAGGTAGATGAGATTTACTCCCAGTGTCTGGATTAGTTGCATGATGATACTTAGAAACAGGTAAAAGGCTAATGCTAAAAAGCCTTCATCAAAAATTCAGCCCTTACCCATACACTACCTCAACAAGGACTGTACTGTCACTCTCCTGACGTTAGACCCCTTCACCATCACATCAAGCTTGTGTGCACACACAAGTATATTTTGTTACTTTATCCAAAATTACTGTTCCCAAATTCTCTGAACATATGCCCACTGATTTCTGTACCTACACAGAAGAATCAAGTGGGCTCCCTTTTTGGTCAATGAACTGTTTCAGATTTTTAAGCATCCCTGTCTGTTTTGGGAGATCATCCAGCTACTTCTGAACGTGCCCTTCTCTGTTTTTTTTAGAGTACACTTAGTGCTAAACTAAATGTTTGTGGCAAGTGACCTGTCTGAGAAGCCTTGGAAACCGTCAGCATCGGGTTTCCCTGCCAGAGTGACTTGTCAAGACAGCACAGCTACCATAAATAGAAGTATATCTACTCTATGAATGTTAACTCCAGCTTTTTATAGTCATTCTGATCTCACCAACTCTGGGAGAGAGAGAAACCAGTAAGTCTGGAGCTTATTTTTTTGTGAAGCGTGTAACTGGTACTGTCCTTGGACAGCAACCTTTTAGCATTATGAAAAGTCACCTTTCTGGTAATTGCGTGGAGAGGAGAGCCTTGCAACTGGCATTTTCTCTCAGTGAGACTGCTGTACCGCTTCCTGCTGGGTGACCTGAGGCCTCCAAGGCTCAGAATAAACCATTTGTATTTTCCTGTACAAGACCAAAATTCAAGGTAGTCTAATGTGGCATACCATATCCACTGATGCAGGGAATAAAGTCCTACATTTCCGTTCTGTCTTTCAGAGAAAGACTTTGTTTAATTAGCTGTCATATTATTAAGCATTTGGCACCCAGAGTGTAGATTAACTGGAAAGTGAGACACGTTGGGTAGTCTTTGCTACAGTTGGAGTATAATTGTGCTTCACTTAGAACATGTAGGTTGTGGAAAAAACAATTCTAGTTCTGATCTGCGGAAATGTATATCCCATGCTATTGTTGGAAATAACCTTCTGGATGTACTATTAACTGCACTTACAGCACTAATTCATTGCAGGTGTTAACTCTTTTGCACGCATTCTGGAACTCTGCGTTTTTGTGCAGTTACTTCTTCCTCCTTTTGCTTTAGGTTGTTTATAAACCTTTCTACTTTAAATTTTGGTCTATTTATACTCAAGCGTAAACTCTATCTATGATTATCACCTGTCTCAATCTGTTGACACTTTTATTTGTGGAGACCTGTCATGTTCATAGTTTCACTGAAGTGACTGAGTTTGAATATTTAGTGGTTGGAATGTGGAACACATAAGCACCTTGGGGATACAAAACTAGAGTATAAAAGTTGTTGCTGATTACACCTTACTAACCTAAACTGATGCTTCACAATTCGTAAGTACAGTAATCGCAACATAGAAAATATAAGCCTTAGCACAGGTATTATATTGGAAACCTAGTTACAGGATCACAGAAAACCTCCTATTACCATGAATTTTAAATGCTAGGAAAATAACGTCACTGTCTGGAAACTGCATTTTAAATAAGATATCTCTGTTCTATTTTTAATTTGTTGCAACCCCCTTACCTTACTGCTGCTTATTTTGAATAAAATGGAAATCATCTTCATACAGGAATTATTCTGTTATGGTAGTAGTAGCATATATGCTTTATGTCCCTAACCAGGGTGATGAGACCCAAAGTGTGATTAAGAAAAAGTTTGTTTCAGAAAAAGCGTAACCAAGTAAAATGCTTTAATTTTACTTTAGTCTCCTTTGCAAACCATCTCCTTCTGGTTTCTTCTGCTGACCTCCTTCCCTCATGCTATTTTTCTCCTGTGAGACTGTCTGCACTGGTATGAGCTTGCTCTACCAGCACCTTTCAGATTGCTTTTCTATTAGATTTTGACCATGGCATCTGTTTCTTTTCTTCTGAAACTTCAGTCCTAACATCTGCATGATGCAGCTTTCACGTCCTCACCTCCTTGTAGGTGAGGGAACCAAAACCATAGCTCATAGGTCAGGTGTCAGGCTGACTACTCCCTAGACTTTTTTTTGCTAAGATCTACTCTTCTATCACCTTCTACTAGTGATTTCTTTCTGTTGATCAGCTGAACTATTTATTTATGTTGGCATTCGTCCTTCTTCTTGTGAGCTATTTCATGTCCTGGTAGTCTCTGTAAGTGCTGAGGAGAATATGTTGCTTTTGTTTTATCAGAGATCTGACCGATGTTACCTAGATTTCTACAGGTGCTTTGTTTGGCTCATCTTGGTAAAGAGATTGCTGCTGCTAACCTCAGTAAGCAATTCTTGCATGAGTGCATAAGGGTGCTAGCCATCTAGCTGTTTGCATCTACTCGCTTTGACTCATTCTTCCTGTAAATTTACAGGAAGTCTAATACACAAGCCTCTGCCAGCAAGGAACCTTGACAGATCTCCTGAACACAGCAAAGGCAAAGCACTGTATGAATTTCCTAGCTTGCACTTTGTGGCAAAGCAACTTTGAAAGGTTTAGGCGCTCTCAAGGAAACCATTAGCTGATTCCTGATGATCAAGTTTTAATTGTTTCTTATTTGTTAGTGTTCTCCTGTGTTTGATTTGTACTACAGCTGGTTACAGGGTTTTTATGGTGAAGCAGAGACTTCAGTAGCTATGTTCTTCCTAGGAACGTATTCCTGGATTCAGTGTTGTGGGAACATGGCTCCCCTATTGTCAGACTGATGATAGAGTTTCTGCTAGAAACAGAAGTATCTGAAGAGGCAGGAAGTTTTTGTTTTACAGAATTAATTGATACTCAGTGAGGAAGGTGGCTGCAAAGAAAACTAAAAATGTACTTTCTATATTTGGAATACCCATGTGTTGCCACCCAGGAGTATCTGCAGATGAGCAGACACTGATATTTGGAGTCAGCTGTAGAGTCACATCCTAGAGTATAGCTTTGATTTGTTTTAAGCTGACTTGAGAACTGAGCACCCAAAGCATGGGCTGCTACTACAGGAAAGTGGGCCCCAGTAAATACCAAGGGAACTGTTTATCTTCATGAACAACTTGTGGAGTGCTCCTTGCTAGCAGGGAGTTAACAATTGATAAAGATGAATTAGAGAACAAATGTTTAAGTTAAAGATGAAAAAGAAGGCAGGGAACTGAAAAGATCGCTTGTATGGCTTGTGAATTGAGGGTGTTAATGTTTGGTTAAACTGTGAATAGTCTCTTGGGCTTGCTGTATGCAGAAAAGGCTGTTGCTCAGTTAACTAGGTTTAAAAGTCATGTGCGCTTTTTTTTTTTTAAAGAAATTGAGTCCCTCCTGAGAAGAGGAGGAATCCAAGAAGGAGAATTATTTCCCAATCCTGAACAAAGAACTGATGACACAGCAATTTATCCTGTAAATCTAGGTCATACTGTCTATAATTCTTCTTAAACGATTCTCTTTTAAAAGGAGCCCAAACTCAAGTTCTCACAGAAACAACTGTAGATTTACAAAACAAGAATATGAATGAAATCACTTATGAATGAAAGCAGTTGAACTGGGCCCAGTGCATGTATTTGTACTTTAAAACTACAAACAAATAATGAATATACTGATTTGGCAAACAGAAGACTGGTGTGTGTCTCCACTTTAGTCTCCAGAGTTTATGAATTTCTTGTTTAAATCTTAATATTGTGCTGGGTGGAGTTGAGTTGATGCAGCATAGCTGGGGAAGCTGGATTAGGCAACAAAGTTTATATGTAGAGGTCCTCCAGATAGTTCATGAGGGGAATACACAGTCCCTTCAAGGAATGAGATTACAGTGCCACGTAATGAATCCCCTGATTTTGATTAAATGATTCTAACTTAGAATACTTGTATGGATAGTAGAAGGTAAACTACTACTTATTTAAAAAAAAAGGGGGGGGGAGGGGACAACAAATGACCTGCATGTGACTGAAGTCTACGAAATTACAAATTATTACATTGAAACGGTTTCTTACCTGTGCTTTTTTTCCAAGCAGTTCTGGTAATAAGATATTATTCCAGTCATCAAAGTTCACCTTCGTAAGCTAAGCTGGGACAGCAAAACTCTCTTCCAGCCCCCGTACCACTGAGTGGTGGCAGGTTTCAGGGGCCTTTTTCCTCACCCCCCTCCCTCTTTGTCCTTGATTTTATGAACTTCCTGGTGGAGTGACTGTCAGGTTCTAGCTATTTTGTTGCGCTGCCTCAAAGATTCAATGTGATGTGAACCTCTGTAGCAAATTAGGGTTCTGTCACTGTGAGGTTCCCAGTGTGGTGACCCCCACCCACCAAGTGAAGATGGTTCCCGTCCCAGCAGTTGCTTGTTGGAAATGAGGCTGGAACACTGTTTTATCCGGTTGCCCAACTGGCTGCATTGCTGAATTATCTAGGGTACTAGGGGGGGCGCTCCCTGCGTAGCTCATCAGTAGCCCCTAATCTGAGAGCTCCAAAACTTAATCCATCTGTTCTTCCCTTAGGATCCCTGTCAGTCCCTCGGCTTGTGAAGAACAAAGGCTTTACAATGGCCTCCTGCTGTATTTGCTTCAACACTATGAGATGCTTTTCATTGATCTGAACCCTTGTTTCTCGCAGAGACAAGCAGGTGGCCTTCAGGTAAGAAAGCTACATTAATTGATTCAGCAAGGAATCAAAAGTGCTTCATTAGTTTGTAACCTACAAATAGAAATACATTTGCTTATAAATAGTGTAAGTACTGGCTATAGTTTGTTGCCAACAGCGTAAGTATTCATTTTATGCCTAAGCTAGAGGGGAAACATAAGTGTTTAAAATTCTGATTACGAAAAAAATGCAAGTGTTAAAGTAAAAGGTGAAGAATAAAATTCCAACTTTTTCCACTTTAAATATTTTAATGCAGTACTTTGCTAGAGCAAAGCCACAGAATGTTTCCTCAAGTGAAACACTTTTTACTGTCGTACTTGACATTGGTGATGCAGGAGAGCAAAAACAGGAGGGTGAAACACCTCTCATCTTTCCAGAAGTTGCAGAGTATGTTTCAGCTTCTCCTTGGGTATGTTCTTTTCTAAACAATGTTAGTACTTTGGTTACTTATTTGCCTTATTTGTCAAAAATCTCATGGTGGAAGAAGCATGATAGACTGCCCCTGCTTTAGGGAGAGGGTCAATATAAGTCTTGTTTTCAGTTTGTGATGTGATATGTCATTGCTGCTTAACATGAAACTGATTTTTAGAAAAAGGCTTGAGGGGAATGTAGTAACAAGACCTGCAGTCTAATACTGCACCATGAAGTTACTACCCATCCTTGCAGTTCAGGACTAGATTGATGAAGTGTGCCAGATCAGGTGAAGGTTTATGAAAGAGATTTGCATTGCATGTAATTGTAGCTCATGCTGCTCATGTTTGTGAATCCTTACTTTCCTGGCTTCTTTCTTCAAGTATCTCTGTTAAGAAAAATCAGCAAACTTATAATACCAAGTCAAATTCCGTATTTAGAACATATTGTATGTCCCAAAACAGAATATTGGTACTGTCATGCTCATTGGAACCTCTCTTTATTTAAAAAAAAAAAATAAAAAAAATCCTGTTTAGATTTAGGTACAGAGAACAGAAAATGCCAATGCACGGATGTTTATGAAACATTCCTCCTATGTTGCAGGACATGGTCCCAAATCTAAAACTAGGGTCATTTCACACACAGACCATATTGGAGCCCACACCTCTACCATTCCTCACACTCTGAAGATGTCCTATGTCACTACTATTTTTGAGAATTCCTGCAACATATATTCAAATGAGTATGCAAGGCCAAAATATTAGCTATCCAATTATCTGTTTCTGTCTACAAAATCAGGTAGAATAAGAAGTGTCAGCAGCGAAAGGAAATTGGAAAGGTATTAGAAAAGCCAGAAGACCTGGCTTTCTATTGCAATGCTTTTATTTTAGAAGCAACTTCACTCCCTGTAATTCTGCAAAATGTCACAGGCTGTCTGGGATTGTGGTGATGTGGGAAAGAATTCTGCTGAAAAAGTCCTTTCAAGTTCTTTAATAAAACCCCAGACAAGGCATAGCCGTGAGGCACTCTCCTGCTCTGAGGTAAGCTTATGAAAGAGGTCCCATCTATGGGTGAGAAGGGAGTTCAGTATTCTGTGGTTGATCTTGTTTTTGTAATTTCTGGCAGGAAATCCAGCACATTGGATAGGTACCCTTCATCTTTCATAATAAAACAATTGCTGAAAGTCCACTAAATGAGAAACATCAAAGTTAGGTTTACAAACTAAACATATTCAACGTGCATGAACTAGTTCCAGCAAACCAAGCAAAAAACGAAATGGCAAACCTGGCTCAGATCCCTTGTTGCTTCCTGGAAATGAAACTTGCTTTTATTGGCGGTTTCTCATGAAATAACTTGAAGCAGTTACGCTGATACTTGCGTTTGGACTACTTAATTCAGGGGATTTTTTCATTGTTGTTGGGGTGCTTTTTTTAATATATTGTTTTCACTTCAGGATTATATGCCACAATAATTAATTGCGCTTTAACAAATGCCATAATGATCTGGCAAGCATGCTATACAGCTGACGTGGGCTTAACATACAGTTGTGTAGTTTGTAGCCTGAGATAGGCAAGACTGATTGTTCCTGAGCAGAGCTCTTAGGATAGCTGGAAGTGCCAGGGGTCACCCCACCTATTCTACTTCTGCAGGCTGATTCAGGCTGACTGCCTGGGAGAAGAATTTTTAGGCTTTCGAAGGGTGCCTGTCTAATAGGTCAGAACTATTACCCAAGGCCGGATAGTAGACTATTCACATCCACCTATTCCATCTAAAGATAGTGGTCTAAAAGATGTGTACAAGCTACTATGTGTTTTTTAGTTTGTCCTTTTTGCTGGCCATTGCATGTTGTAGTGCTGTAAAATCCTGCTGGTGTGTTGTTATTATTATTATTTTTTTAAATCCTAATGTCTGTTAGTATTTAAAGCTGTTCTGTAGTCTTCTGTCCTAGCTCACAAACTGTGCTGGTACTGAACTGATTTTCTTGTTTTGTTTAAATAATTTTTTAAAAAGAGGTTAGACACTTTAGCGTTTGTTTTGACCTGAGGTCTCTCCAGGAAGCTGTGTTTAACCTGAAGCATATTACTAGCTGTGTTGGAGGTGTACAAGATTACACTATAGAAGTTAAGCTAATTAAATTACGAACCAAACCGTGCTGTTTACCCTCATCATTTCCAAATCTTATGTTCTGGATTAAAAACTCTGGAACTTTTTCCATCTAGTCTTAGAGTATTTTTTTGTATCTCCTTTCTGTACAGAAGCCATACCTAAATCCTTCCTGAATTAAGCACTCTACACCTTGAGGTAATAATTCTCATTTCTTGTTTTCTTTTCTTTCTTTGTCCTTCATGCATGCTTCGCTTTATATCAGCAAGGCTGCAGGAACTGTTGATTGGATCCCATGTAGCTACTGCCTGCAATAGTGGAACCCAATTATAAAGGAGTTGCAGAGATCCAGGTGGGGCTGGGGAGGGGAGTGGGACACTCTCCTAGTCTTGCAGAAATACCACAGACACCTCAGAGTGTATTTCTGAAACTAGATAGTGTGGTTTGGAGTTGGTTGGATCACTGCAGCTAAGTGTTTTATGGAGACTTTATCTAGTTGAGTTATGGTTTTGTTGGGAAGGCTTTTGTGGTCTAGGGAGTTTTCTCAGTATCAGATTTTTACCCTTTTTCAAAGAGAGAGCGGATGTTTCAGCGTTAACCCATTTCTTAAAAAAAAAAAAAAAACTTCACTTTCATCCAAAGTTGCCATAAAAAAATAAAAAATTGTGGTCTCCCAGATAAACTGTCCTCAATTTCAAGGACAGCTAATAACTTAACTGATATTTTTCTTTGCTAATCCCATGACAATTCTTTTGAAATTAGCTGAAACCTTTTAAAAAGAGAAAAAACATGATCTTATGATCTAGTAAACTCAAATTTCCAGGTTAGACTAGAGTGTCTTGTCAATGTAATTTTTCTTGGATATGGGAACATAGTTCCAATTCCAGTTTGTGGCTTTTAGCATTTTTTCCTTTAAATTGATACAGATCTTGGTTATTTTCTTTCACTTAAGTTCTTTGCTTAGCAAAGGTAATTTTTAGTTGGGCTTAAATGTGAACATCCTGAGTCCTGTGTGTGCCACATGAACTGCCAGGAGATTTGTCAATGCTTCTGTAGGGATTGCTGTTACGTTATAGAAAGATTTCTTTGTATTTCTTCCTGTTCCACAGAAAAAGTATTTTCCCTAACCTTTGTAGATTTAGCAAAAGCATGGACTCATTAAACATAAAGTTCTAATTTTGTGTTTGGGAACTGCCCAAACCAGAAGACTGGATAAAAAATGCCATACACTGAGGATCAAAGCAGGACCTGGATCTCCACAAAAACTGGGGGCAATAGATTGTAAGGATATCTGTTTTTTCTTCTTCTGGATAAACAGTGAAGAATATTTTACTGACTATAGGCATAAGGATTTGATAAAGAGCACTGTACTAGGCAATTGTGACTTAAAATGACCAAAGTGGACATGGCTGGCATATTCATTACTCATTCCAGGTCTTCAGTTCCAGAGCCTGTCTGTCTATAGGTGGAGGAAATAGGGTATGGGGAGAGTGAGGGGTTATTTGAGCTGTGCCTGTGATCTGTAGCAGACCTGCCTTTGTAGTGGAGATCTGTAACTCTGAAACAACAAGTGTACCTCGTCTCCATTTTTACCTCCACACCATGCAGTTTGCTAATGTCACTCATTTAATATTTGCTCCAGCATTGCTGGGGCTTTCTCCTGACTTGCTGTATGAGTGCCATGGGACCCTGCTGTCACACTTAAACCCCTTTCTGTGACTTAGTGGATTTTGCCACTACCCACTCACCTCCCTCCTGCCTGCAATATCTATATTATGTTTACTTTTCTTTTGGCTGGTGAAAGCTGCACTAGCAGAGAATGTTGGCAGGAGAAGGTGTGTTAATGTGAGCCATGAAGCACACTGTCACTGTGCTTTACTGTAACATGCAGCTTGAATACAGAAGAGGGAAGCTGGTCAAACTGAAGTCCTGTGATTCTTTAATGCAATCAATAACAAAAGAATAGAGCTCAAGTGATCACACTGGCTGATTACACCGATCACTGTCTGTCATTCAATAATGGTACAAAGTGTGAGAGGAGAAGGTCTTTCTAAAACTGGTCACTGACACATGCCTTTCCTGACTTGGAATAATGTTTTGAAGGTGGTATGCTGTACAGAAACAAAGTAGCAGTGGCGACTTGCCTTTGTCTGTTCTCAGTCTGTGAATGCCTGTTTTCAGTCTTGTGAACAGAGCGTCTCAAAAGCCCCTACCATAGTCAGACTCACTGAACTTACATTGATTACAGATTAAGGAGTCCTAGTGCAATTCATGAAGGAGAGTAATACCTGATGTGTTTAGAGTGGCAGCTGGTTGCTTTGCTTACTAAGATCAGATACACTACAAGGAAGAGGATTATAATTAATCAGCTAGTGTATGCATTAGGATAACACCAATTTCTACTTTCAGAGGATCTGTGTGGTCTTCTATGATGTTTTTAAAATTTACCACAACACACAAACTTAAGACTTGCAGCTCTGAGATTTTCAGGCATCTCAAGTTTGCAGCAGCATTTTCATCCACTTGGTGTCAGCATTGTTCTCCCTCACTCCTGAGCTGTATTTGCTTTGAACATAACCCTTTAATATGTTCCGAGTGCCTATCTTAAAATTAGGTATTAAATTTCTATTTTTGTAGCGTATCTGCACATCAGCCTGTTCCTTCCTCAGATAATTACCAATATCAGAGAGATGTGAAGGAAGAGTATGAACTTACCTCCAAACCATTGTGAAATGCAAGCCTTTTTTGTTTTATGTTCATGTCACCTTCCTTAACTCAGCAAGGCTACCAATAAAACCTGTTATCACTTTTGTATTCCTTTTCTTTGGTGCACATGAGCAATTTGATTTGTTCCAGATATGTCAATGATCAGGGCATTTTGAAAAAATATCAGAAGTGAAGTCTGAAAGGAAACTTATCCCTTGGGAAATTAAAAGTATTTTTACTGAAAGGCTTGTAATATGTAAACATCAAAACATTTCAGGCTTTTATTCTTTTATTTTTTTTTTTTTTGCTATTATTATATCCACTGACATCCCTTTTGAACCCTTAGTGGCTTTTCAGTTTATGTGAGGTTAGGGATGAGAATGGGAAATATTTTCAGAAGAGCAGATAAGAAATGCAAAATAAAATAAAAACCTAAAAAAAAAATCCATTGTTAAAAGAAAACCCCGTTTTTCATTTAATTGTCGTCATGATAGAGACTTGGGCTCTCTACAATGCAGGGCTCTGCAACAGTGAATTTAATAGACATAGTCTGAATGCAGCTGCTCCCCACCCCCCCGCCATTTTCTTAGACCACTTTTTTCCTCTCTAATGAGTTTATTTCACCTACCCTAGCAAAGATGCAAACATGCTGAAGTACTCAAACAACATCACTTGCCAGAAGAATATGCCAGCACTTATCGCAGTTGCATGAAGAAAGGCTTGGCTGAATCTTGAAAGCATATTAGCATGTTATAGCCTAATGCAGTTTCGCTCTCTACCAGCTTAGTTGGGTTTTTGCTATAGAGCAGTCTCTGTGGTATTTAATTTCGTTGCTTCAAGTAAAAAAGGAAATGTGTGTTCATGAGTCAGCATGGCTGTTAAATAGTTTCCAGAGCTATCAAACTAAATACTGGGTACCTTTTTATTTTGCTGTGAAAAAGGAAAGGGATGAAATATGCCTGTAATAAAAACACAAATGCAGCTGAGCCAGAAACATGAAAAACAAGATGAAATGTATAGCAAAGACTCACACTACTCCTGTTTCCTAGGGGCTCAGGGTTAGAAAAGTTTAGTTTGAGTTGTCCTGAATCACTGATACATCTTCATTTTCTTAAATAAAGAGATTTGTGGAAAAAAGAGGGAGGAAAAAGCAGAAAATGCCTGTAAGAATATTATGGAAAAATCAATGTGATACTTCAGAAAGTTACAGTAAGAATAAATAAACACAACACCTCCTTATATGCTTTTTTCCAGATGCATTTCTAGTCATTTCAAAGGCCGTTTTTAATTTAAACAAACATTACCGCAGTTTGGCTTTGCACGCACGGGTTGGCTTGCACGGCTGGTAATTTAGATGCTTGGAGCTGAGGTTCTGTCAGCAACCTTAATTCTGACCTTTGAATTTTAACTGACCGTACTCTTTAATTAGATGTAGCCCTATTCCCAGAGGACCACAGATGAGCATGCAGGGACTCTAGCCAGTAAGGAAATAATACTGTGGGCCTTATGCTGTTCTGCCAAGTGACACGACTATGCCTGGGCATGGTTGTGTTAAAGCATGCTGATCAGAACTAAATTTTTCCTTGAGCTGTTAGGTGGACAAGCAAATACTTCATGAGGGGCTGCTGCCATATGATGCAGCCTTACTTCCGATATGCAACTGGAGCTTTGCCTGGGAGTTGCTGGCGTCACTGGGCTGTGCACAAAAGCAGCATAGGAGCTAAGGTTTTGATTGCTTTGGGGAGACTCCTCTGCCAGCATCCACGCACCAGCAGCTGGGTTTGGGGTGGAGGTGTCATTTGCCAAATCAACAAGTTAAAATCCCTCTCCCCTCCATCTCACCTGCGGTGGGGGGGTGGCTGCAAGACATGAGGTTTTAGGAAACCTCAAGCACAGGGATGCTGGGACCTCTGCCTGGCATAGGCAGGAAAGGGGCCCAGGTGCCAGATCAGAGAAAGGCTGATCCCCGTCTAAACCTTGCAGACAAGCGGAGAGGTAAAGCTAAGCAAGATAAGTATGTGGGTGTACGTAGAGGAGAACAAGAGATGTCTTAGCGAGGTCTTTGTAGATCCTAAACTCAGTAGCTTTAGGATTTTTGTGTGTTATTTATATTTTTCCCTCACCCAAAACACTAAACTTAATGGAACTACGCTGGAATTGAGAAATATGTTACTATTTAAAAAAAAAAAAAAAAAAAGAAACCAGAGCATCTACAATCTACATGATGGCTTTAGAATTTTCATAAAGTTGTGCTGGAGATCAAGTGAAGAAACTGTGATTTGGAACTCTTTCTCTGATATTATTTCCGTTCTTAGCTTTTTAATACTATTTTCAAACTCTCTTAGAATTATGTGGATAGCTTTCATAGAATATCCTGAGTCGGAAGGGACCCACAGGGATCATCAAATGCAACTCATGATGCTTTGAGCATCCTAATCTTTTAAACCAGTCAATACAAGAGTACTATACAGCAGTAATAAACAGTGAGCTGAATTAGGTTATATGCAGCACACTGTAACTCAAAACCATGCAATGCTTCTAAAAATATGTTTGTCTTTTGCATATTTTCACTAGGAAAGTATAGCAAGCAATCTACAACTTAATTGCAAGGAAGGATGAGTGAACAGAATATTTCCTTGACTAAATATCTGACGTACTGCTTTACTTTTCTTCCAGCTCTTCCCTTCATGTCCTTAAAGTTTCTTCTAAGCAAATTCCTAGCTGTTTTACTAACCATTTACTAACCACTCCATAACTCTTTCTGTGCTTAAACAAAATGCTGGTTGAGGTGAGGGAAGAAGAAGATAAAACTGTGTTCAAAATTAACATTAAATGGGCTATAGAGCAGTTCAGACAAGCTGTATCTACTTAATTACCCTTTGCAACCACTAAGCACAGCTAATGTAAGAAGCTTAAGCAACTCGTGGAAACTGCTGCTGACAGAACACCAGGCTGGTGTGTTCTAGATAATCAGTGAGCTCTGCATGCCTTTCTTTTCAGCTGCCCTTAGTAATTTGGATGTTACAAAGAAAATAGTCTTCTTGCAAGTTGTAGAATAAAGATGCTTCTGGCAACTTTGCAATTGCAGACAGACTTGTCAGCTGAAACAAAATCTTCTTCTGGATCTGCCTGGAGTGTGAGTTACTAGGAGCAGCAAAGTATTGACTTCTTTTCTAGTGTTCCTTTTTCCCTGTGTTCATATGGTAGCAAAGTCACTATGCTTTCTAACCAGAGAGAGCATAAGCACATGAAACCTAAATCCAGATCCATGTAAATGTCAATCCTTACAAAAGTCTGTTTCTAATATATATAGCAAATCCAGATCCATGTAATTGTCATTCTTTATGAAGTCTGTTTGTTTCTAAGCATACAACTGAATTCACCTCCTTCCTGTTTTGCTAAAAACTCAGAGAGATGCTGTTTCCGAAGCATGGGTGTGCTTAGGGATCTCCTAGACCATGATTTAAAAAAAAAAAAAAAAAAAAAAAAACCAAGAGAGAAAACAACAACTTTGCAAAGATTTGCTCCAATTTCTGTTTTTAAGCCCTTTGCTGATACCTGAGATGCATATTTCTAAATTTAGTTGCTGCATTTTCCTCCAGTGAAGGCTATTTGATTTAAAGAAAGAGAGAAGTTCAGATTAAGTCAAAATCAAATAAAAAAATATCAAAACCTTAATGTGCAGAAGAAGAGGACTGCGGTTTTTTTTTTTAATATTGTTATTAAGCTGTTTCTCTTGAGAAGCTTGGCACTACCACAGATGCATTGAGAAAGGAAAAGAAACTCTTCAAAGTGGGGTATGGTAACTTCAATTAAAGGATAGGTCAGCTTTTAAGAATACTGAGAGGAATGATGATTCCCTTCAGTTCAACTTCTTCCCACTTAACAGATTCTACAATATGTAATGTTCCCTTCTTTGAAATTTTTTGTATAGTAGAGGATTTCTTTTTTTAATCAGTTAACTTTGGAGTTGAAGGGCTGCTGCTGTGCCTGTATGGTCTTCAATTGTGGCTTTTCAATTAGTTGAAAGGGAAGAAAAAATAGTAGTGGAAAATAGAAGAATAAATTAATTCTTCAGTATCAACTCATAAATCATTTCAATGAAATTGAGAGTGATGTCCTCATCTCACCCTTCTGCAGTTCTTCCACTCAGAACAAAATATTAATTCTGGAAACGGCTGCATGGTCTTTAGATATACATTTTTTTCCCTTTCTCTACCAACAGTTTTGTTGAAAGTGAAAAAGTATTATTTTATACTTTGAAACTCTTGCTATTACAAAGTAGAACAAACCGTTGGCTTTAGGGAGGTTCTTTATTTTTCTTTCTTGTTCCTTGTTAAATTAAAACCAATAGGAGGAAATTTTCGTCATTTTGACCCACTTCACATCTGCTAAACTTTTGCCCCTTTGTCTAATGTGATGCTAAAACAAGGAGAAGTCACCTATCTATAAATCATGTATTGAGCTGATGGAAGTGATGTAAATTGCTCCTCACAGAGGGGAACGGCAAGGTTTCTTCCATACTTTAATGCGTCTCAGTGTGACAGTATAGTTCTTGTTGCAGAGGCTTTTTCCTAGGAAGGAAAAATACTGGAGAAAATTCTAGCATATTTCTTGCTCTTCACTGGCCATCAGTTGCTTTGGGTAGAGATTGAAGACCTTAGTCCACATGTTGGCAGCCTTCAATGGATCAATGCCTACCTATGCTAATGAAAAGATTATTCCTGTATCACCTCTCCTCTGCTTTGTGTAGCTGATGCGGCAGAGCTCCCTGGATAAAGCTAATTTTGACTCTGGAATGATTTTGTGGAGAAGAGAATAGTATTTCCGAACTATGATGCTTTTAAGGCATTTTGCAAGATGAAATGCTTTACTTATGGCAGAGAAAGTATTATGCTCTTGACAGAAAATACCATCTTTATTGGTTTCTTACGCTCTGTGAATACAACAGGTGACCTCCCACCATAGCAGAACATGTTCCACTGTGAGTATTGCTATGCCAGCCTCATTACTCTAGGTGGTGCTTGGGTATTATCATGGGAAGCTTGGAATGTCTTAGGTGAAGTGGAGTGAACATTCTGAATTGCATACCAATGACTTGAAATTTTCACAGGGTAGCTGCATTTTTTCCTCTAACAGGCAACAAGTCATCAAATTCCAGCCAAAAAAGCTCTACCATGCAAGTAAAACTACATGAGTGTTTGAATGCGTAGTTGCTGGGTATTCAAAGGGGAAATCTGTCTAGTAAATGCCACTAGAACTAGAGGTAGGAGCTGTTTATAGGGATGAAGCCTGTCAGAGGAACAGCATTTTTACTAGCTGTAAGCCCAAAGGGAAAGGAGGACCCTCAACGTTTTGAAGAAATAGATTCTAAGGATCCAGACTGAATCCCAGGAAGAACTGTTTAATGGCACACATGACAAACCTTCAGGTAAACAGTAGTGGATAGAGATGTAGTTAAGTAATGCAGATCCTTGCAGGGAAAATGTTTTTATTCCCCTTTTTCATAGATTGGGAGGGGAGAAGGAAAAGGTTGGTGCAACCTCATCTAAATCTGAATATTTTGTTTCCTGATCTATTGGCTCCGTTTGCTTTGTGCCTAAGCTAGCTGCGTTGTCTCTGTTACTCTGCGTAAAAGCGCAGGGGATCAGATCTGAGGTGCTGTGTTAACTCAGGCAGTGAGTCCAGAAGCAGTAGTACATCTGGAGTTTTCCAGAATATAAGTATCATTCTCCCCGGTTCACCAGTTGATTGAAAATTAACTGTTAATTTTGGGCAGATAGTTGTTTCTGTAATAAATTCTGTTTGTATAATAAATTCTGTACAAAGACTGATTTTGACTCTTTGGGTCAGCTCAAGAGATTTGTGTTATCTGAGATGGATGTTTTATGGTAATCCTTGGAACACATTGTGAATTAACTATGTACTTCATTATTTCACTGGTGGGGCAGTGCTATTTTTCTTTCCTTAGTCTGATGCTAACAGATTCTGTGAAGAACAACCCAATGCAGCGCAAAGGTGCCTGAGCTAGCTCTACATTACTTAGTTCAAAAGGGTACAGAAGGCACGGCCTTCTGTATATGAAGAATATGCTTGTGTCCTGGATACGTGTTCCTGAATATCTTATGCATTTATAATTTGCTTTTAAATGATGAAATAAAATGAGT
Organism: Chauna torquata; assembly: GCA_013399475.1. NCBI lineage: Eukaryota > Metazoa > Chordata > Aves > Anseriformes > Anhimidae > Chauna > Chauna torquata. Next base: position 3,558 of record VXAL01000585.1, on the reverse strand, counting down.
TCAGAGCAACTGGCTGCATCAGGAAAGTAGTCAGGGAATCTCTTTCATATACTTTTTTTTGTGCTTGTGTGTAGGGTGGATAGGAGTTCAAAAGGGTCGCTACAGTCTAAGCTGAACCTTTGAATAAAAGCTCTTGAGTGCCAGGAAAAATACTGGATAAAGTTTCTTCAACATTGTCTTTCTTACAGAAGACGGAGTATTTAAAAAATAAGTAAATAAAAGAAAAGGTCTGTGGTGCTTACGGAAATTCTTCTTTATCTTTCCCTTCTGGAGACTTAAATCCTGATCTGAAGCATAATCCAGAAAAATGCGTCAAGAGGATTTGTTCATAAGCATACAGTGTGTTGACATCAGCAAACTCTTAATAAGACTGTAATGTTCCATATCCTGGAGCCTCATTCTAAATCTTCTGGCAGCATTCAAGTTCGGTGCTTTCCATTTTGATTGAATTAATTAGTGAAGTTTGGATGATTCCCCTGATTGTGAAATTGTCAAATTTTTAACAGGATGTTTGTAAAGGTTATTTTTACCCTAGTTAATAACAAGTAGGACATCTGACTACATTTCTGTATTGTTTAAATGGAAAATATGTTGCCTGTTAGGAATCAAAGAAAATGGTAAATGAGAGCTATATTTATGTACTTATCTTGCCTTTAAGTTAATCTCCTGTTACCAGTCTTGAGCCTTTCAGGTTGCTATAGAAACTGCCACAGCCTCCAACTGCGCTTCCGCCAAGACTTAATTGCATTCTGAGTTTCATAGACTCTCTATTAACTGCGGCACTAGGAGACACAAGCACATTGCAGAAGGAGTTGCGTTAATGGTTCAGTATGATATATGCATTTTTTTAATGTTATGTTTCCATATCCTTTTTCAATTTTTCCTTTACCAGCTGGTTGAGCTCCCGTCTAACATGTAGTGATACCACAGGGATGGATTTTCTCTGTTCGCTGCCACTGTATTTGATGTTTTCCAGTCTTCGGTGCCATTAGAGTAGCTGCAAGAGTCATTAGTCTTAAGAATTTTTTTTTTCCCTTAGAGCAGTCAGATTATTTATGAACTCTCTTAGCTTCACTGAAGCCTTTCTGAGACTTCTCCTTCACCTCTGCATTTGTGAAACAGACATGGAAGTGCATAGCTGCTATCAATAGCTCTGGTAAGCTTGTGCTGGCTCAGTGCTCTGTACTACATGGTTTTTACTTGATCAGTGTGCGTCAAAAATAGGCAGCTTTTCAGCCGGACCTCTTTTTAGGTCAGAAATGTCCATTTATCAAAGTTGAAGCTGAGTATGGCTGTGTGCAAAGCTCAATAAGACTTTATTGGGAATTATTTATTATGTCCTTGATGGAGTTTCTCATCAAAACTAGATTGAGAATGTCTCTCATTCAACTAGCACAACCAAATCTCCAAGATTGTTTCCCAACTCAGTTCTCAGCGTGATGCTGCTGTCAGTGAAAATACACTGTTCTTACTGATGCTGTTCTACGTTCAGTGGGGACTAGATCGTAGCTGGTTAACATCACTTTCTGCAGTGTTCAATGAATGTAAGTTCAGAACTTCATAATAACAAAGCAACTCCCACTGTTCTCTTCTTGCACAAAAAGAGGGGAGAAAATATATCACAACAGGAGGAAGAGAGAAAGTAGTGTATGTATTTCCATCTCTAATGTTAAGCTTTCCGTCTCAGCTCTGCTTTGCTTGTGCTTAGTGGATAACACATGGGGAATAGGACAGACACCCTCTGTGCACTGTTGCTCTTATGGGATGTTTCCATACTTGTGTTAATGCTGGCCCAAAGATTTATTTCTATCCTCCTATTAGAAGCATTAGAGGCAGGCCACAAACTGGTGAATGGACGAAGTCAGACTCTTGCTGGGAACAGGGCAAAGTGAAATTTCACCAACCTGTCACTTTAAAATGTTCATGCACATTAAATCATGTTTTTAGATAATGAACATCTGAAGACGGCTTAAATATACCTGTTATAACTTTTACACTTTGCAAATATCCTTTAAAGTATCCTTTAAAATGTGGTCCTTTGTGCTAATGTTTTTTCATGTGATTCACTTTTTTTTTTTTTTTTCCTTTTTTTGTCTTTCTGGGTATGTGCTGTGTTTTTTGAGTTATTTTATTGATGGTCCTTTACAAAATTCTTGTAATTAGAGAGAGTAAACCAAGGTAGCCTTTCTGGCNTTTGGGAAGGAATTCATTTGGATTTGAGTATAAAATAAACATTAGTTGTTTGCTCCTGTCATTCTTGAGAAGCCAGATAGTTGCCATGTCTCCAAGTTGTCTGTCTGCATGAGCTATTTTCCAGGCAGTGACAGCACTTCATTTACAGAAAGCACTGCTTGCAGTGTCTTTCTAGGCATTCAGAATAAAGACCTTGCCTATCAGCTGAACAGCCAAACGTGTGTGCACGTGGAGGGCTTGACACGGGGTAAATACTGTTGTTAGCAATATTAGTAAAG